>OY992876.1:37365145-37652645 GCA_963921405.1 Cepaea hortensis | reverse complement strand
CGAGCTCAGTTATTACAGAAATATTCTTAGAATATCGTTGACCAGAGGAAAAAATAATATTGAGATTTATAAAAGCTGAGCATCGAAGAAATCTAGCCCATAAATTGTATCAAATCTCGGAGACTAACACGCTTTACCATATGAAACGTCACAGTGGCTTGAAAAGATTAATATTGTTATTGAAACGCGTCGCATGGTTACCAACGCGTTCAACGTAAATGCCGGTTTTCTAACATTTCTGTGACAAGAACTATTGTCTTCAGCTGGGATCATTGAGAAACTAGACTTCTCGATTCATATTCAAAAATATTTCGTTTTTATAGTCTTGCTGCTGTGGCATAATGGTTAAATCGCTTGATTACAATGACAGCAATCCGGATATCATGCCAGTTATCCGGATATCATGCCAGTGATCTGAATATCGTGCCAGTGGTCCGGATATCACCCCTAGTAATTCGGATTTCATGCCTTTGGTACGAATATCATACCGGTAGTTCAGATATCATGCCCGCGGTACGGATATCACATCAGTGGTTTGGATATCATGCCCGTGGTACGTATATCATGCCCATGGACCGGATACCACGATAGTGGTCGGGGTTGAAACCCCCACAGAGGTAACTATTTTGGACAATCACGACTCTGGGTTCGATCCAGCCGTATAGAATGAGAGCACGGATAATTTTCAGATTTTTCTGCGAATTCTCCTGGAAGGAAAGTTACCAAGGAAGAGGTAAATGGCCATCCTACATCACCATGCGATATTCTGAAATATGTAAACATCTAGTAATTCACACCCCAACGGTATTATATAACACAGGGCCTCCTTTACTCTTTACCCATTTAATTCTGTATAATAAGGAAATACTTTGTATTGATTTTAGTCTTAGCGATTGGAAGACTGGCGTTTAAGACGTACGATCATATCTTTCGCTGTCCCATGTTCTCATCTCACTGTACTTCGGCTGTGCCCTGTTCTCAACATTTAGCTGAACTTTGGCATATGTCAGAACCCCAAATGTCCTTGTGTGCGTGCTTGTGACATGTTGTTTATTTGAATTCTTTTTCATCTTTTTCCTTGGATTTTATCGTCTAGCATTTTCAGTAGCAGATTTTCCCTTGGAATTTGCCATATAGTATTTTTTAGTAGATATCTATTCGATGTTGCCATCTAGTGTTTTTAGCATAAGATTTTCCCTTCGATTTTGTCGTCTAGGATTTCCAGTATTACATTTTCCCTTTGACTTTGCTCTACTATTTTCAGTAGTAGATTTTCTATTGGATTTTGCCCTGTAGTATTTATAGTAGTAGATATCCATTGGATTGTGCCATCTAGTATTTTCTGCAGCAGATAATACTTGCATTTTACCGTCTAGTATCTTCAGTAGTAGATGCATTTTCCCCCAGTATTAGTTATTCCCTTGAATTTTGCCATCTAATATCTACAGTATTAGATTTTTTTCCTTCGTAGTTTGCCATCTAGTATTTTCAGTAGTAAACTTTCATGTCTCATTTTGTGACGAAACTGAGAAGACTATTTTAGCACATTTGTCAGTATTTTTCTGTTTTTGTCCTTTGTATAAATTCATGTACTATATTTTCCCATTCAGCTAGCGCCTTACATCCTGCGATGACAATGTATCTTAAAAGCTTCAAAGTGTATTTCATTTGATTTGTTTCCATGTTTCGCAGCCACATAGTGCTACAGTCCAGATAGTGTAGTGATTATTCGTTTCTGCGGTTTAACATTGAAGTTACTAGATGAAAAACATGTTTGTTTCTCCCGGAATTATTTGTTTGCTATTACCACCGTAGCCATTATTTATGTTTTAAAACAATCATCCAGTGTAACAGACGATCACATAGCCATAAACGTCTAACACCCCCCCCCCCCCCTCCCCAGGAATTAATCTCACAGAAGGCTATTTCAAAAATATAAAAAAATACACAAATTCACCATTCTTTGGCTTTTTACAGCTTTTGCCACATCTAAATATTCCAAATCCTTCTGTCTTGCCGTGACAGAGATATTGATTTTAGAGCATCAATTTTGGCAATAATTCCAGCAACTCAAAGAAATAAATGTCAAACACTTCCTCTTTTTTTCTCTCTCTGAATATCTTCATCCAACAATTGTGAAAACGTGTCCACTTGTCTTTGATTATTGTCTGTTCTGATATTGTCTTCTTTCCTTCCACTGATATAGCGATAGAAGCAAAGATGGCTTTTTTTTGGCATGAACTGTTTGGCTTTCTGTTGCGTGATACAATAGAAACGCGTCGACTTGTGGCTTCTCGGCGGATATCATTTGAAATATGTCGTTTCAGAATATTTTCTCGTTGTCGAGATCCTTTTCTTAGTTTAAATATGTTTCTATTTCACTTGTTACTTTAAATGTGTCTATATGAAGTATTTGTTTCTTAAACTGTGTCTATTTCACGCAGTTGTTATTTTATCCGTGTCTATTTCGACCATGTTGTTACTTATCTACCTAATACAGTTGTGACTCTAATTGTGTCAAATTCATGCAGTTGTTACTTTAATTGTGCATATTCCACGCTGTAAGTATTTTAATTATGTCCATCGCATGCAGTTATTACTATAACTGTATCGATCTAACAAAGTTGTTACTCTAACTGCGTCTGTCTCATACAGCTGTTATTTTACCAGTATCTGTCTCATACAGAGAGAGAAACCTGTTGACATCCTTGTGTCATGGCCCTGAAAAGTGTCTGCATGTGAAATTGCACAATGTTTTGAAGATGGCAGGATGTAACGAATAATGATCGCTGACGTCAGTCGGCAAGGCACTTATCATGTTAACGTTAAATGGAGTTAAAATTATTTGTTCTAGTCTCATAAAAAGGACACACACATATTGTTCCCTTCTATTGTGTCGACAGTGTTTCTACAACCTGTAATTTTCTCATCATCATCATCATCACGTGCCATGCCGATAAGCGTTGTAGGTCATGTTTCGCCACTTCACGCGAATACCAGAGTCGTAGATCAGCTCCGTGTTCTTCTCTCAACCATGCCACGTGGCCAAGCCATCTAGGTATTTACTTCTCTGCTTTCCCCTTGTTCTTTCCCCCCTCGATCTTGCCAGTTGTCACCGAGCTCTCCAATTTATTTCTTCTTATAACGTGTTAAAATAAAATGTGACTACGTCTAATTTCTCTTATCAGTTTAGGGTTCTAAATTGCCTCATGTAGGACTTGTTCCTTAGTTTTTATGTCTGCCCATGGTATTTTTTTGCATTTTCTTCAGAAATCACAACTCCATTGCTATTAGATGTTTTTCAGTTTGTCTGCTCATTATCCGCGCGTCACACACCCCCGAAAGTACAGGCTCTATGTAGCACTTAAACACTATTTTTCTCGTTTCAATTGATATATTTTTTATTGATCAGTATGGTTTCCATCTTGCACAAGCTACCTTCGCTTTGGCGATTCTTGTTCTATTCTTTTCAAGGCATCTCCCATAAGATGTTATGACTGTTCCGAGATAATTGTACCGATTCACTTGTTGAAGAATATTCCCATTTACTTGTACATTACATCTTCTAGAAAGCGTTAATTCGAGAATCTAGACGCTTGCCTGCAAGCCGTTGTTCACAGGTTCAAAGTCGTATCAATGTGGGGGTTTTAAAATGACCTGGGCTCACTTCCCGGCCTAAATTGGGTACCAGGAGATGTCTTGTATGGTAAATGCGGCCATATGATAATGACCACGTGACCGCTGGAGTATTGATTGGTCTGTAAAATATGCGTCTACCACCATATACTCAATACGGGAGCCGAACCGTGTGGGTTAAACCCGTGGCAGTAATGTCTATATTACATCTTTAAACCCCCTTAAACATTCAAGGAGCGTAAAAGCGCCATTGACTTGTTTTGCTGTGCGTTAAATTGGGGAATATTCTAAATCTGGAAGCCACTTTAACGGACGAATACAGCTGCCAGACTTTCTACTTCAGCGATAAAAGATATGTCTGATTATTGAATCTTTCTAGACGTGGGACGCATCTGTTGGAACAATGAAGCTGCTTAAACCAGCTGGCTGTGGACTTGAGGGCTGCGCATTCGGGCGTGTGCAACATCTGCGCCACACGTCCGGGTTTCACTATTTAAAATATATTCTCTTCTACGATTAGAGTTACAGTTTAAGGGATGGAAGGGGGTTGAAAAGCAAGAGGATTGACTTCATTTCACTGGGTTTTATCCCATAAGAATCGAGTCCCCCCCCCCCCCACCCCCGACGAGCGGCCTGCCGAGCTCCGTAGCTCCAGCGACGATCCCACAGCTTTCGTAGCTTGAGACTGACAGCTTAATCACTTCACCGCAGATACTCGCCCTCCCCTTCCCCCAAGAACAGGATCTCTCTTGTAGAATTCGTTAGTCGCTGTTACCGCAAAGGGCCACTACATAATGGGTTGTTACTGTATTAATGAATATCACACAGCATGCTCCTCACAGTCCCACGTGAAAAGTGAAACAGACAGAAGTCCCGACAAACCAACAGCACGCACAGACATAAATGCATAAGGCCGCTGCGAAAATGCTAACACAACAGACCTCCACTAAAAGTACAGTTCATCGGACACATATTTAATTAGCAATGCAGGCACAATTAAGGGAACAGATAAAGATAATATATAATAATTCTTTAAAAAAAATATGAAGTGCCTTCATAGCGCTAGGAAGTCGTGAGATATGAAATCTAGAACGAAATTTAGAATATGTAACTCTAACATTATATCAGCACCGAGGTATAGATAAAACACAATGAAGAACGACTTTAAACAATACCAATAAACTTTTAAAAATGTATTGATTGATGTCTGCGCCGGATAGACGGATTACAATTGTATGACAGAATTACTAATGCGGAGCTTAGGAATAGAACTAGACAGACAGCAGAGAAGTATGTGAAGTGGTCGGACATTCACATTTTGTAGACCTCTGTGCACGGATGAAAAGATGGCCGGTCTTTCTCTTCCATAGTGAACGTCGAAAGGAATAAGTGGCTTGTCTGTTGCTCCCATAGCGAACGTCGGGCGTAGTCATTGATCACTCTTCCGACCGCGATCATGTCATTGCCAGCTTAGTGCCCTGACCGTTACACCAACGCTGCCGCTAACGAGAAGAGAATCATCATCATCAAGTGCCATACCAGCTGGCGTAGGCGTTCATGTCTCTCCACACATCTCGGTCTTTGGTTTTCTGGATCAACTCTGCTGATATTCCTCTATGCTACCGTCTCAATCCACCCATCATCATTTTTCTTGATCGTTCTCTGCCTCTCTTCCCCTCGATCATTCCAGAGAGGCAGAGGCCGACCAAGAGAAGTGAGGATGGATGGGCTGAGACGGTGGCATGGAGGAATATCAGTTCGAAAATACTGTGACCAGTGTGAACATCAAGCTGTAGAGGATGTAAAAGCACATCAAGAGAAGCAATACTTTGCGGCATAAAACGGTCTCCTTAAGGAACAACATCTGTATAATTGATTTAGAACATCAGGGAAGAAAACCTGTTGCGAGACGTGCACGCCTAGACTATTTGCCAGGACACATTACGATGATTATTAGTATTGTTTTAGTTTTTGTTTTTGCTGATGCAATCTTCAACTCTCACACTGTCATTTGTCATTATATGTGTGTAAATCTGGCATGTCCCAAGTGTAATCTTTCAATGTATTTAAATATTAATAAATTACTGGATGCCAACATTATCTTCATCTACAGATTATCCAGCCTGCTTTGACCTCAATGGCCTGCGCTGCAAAAGACTGCAAGGACAACACACGACAACTGATCTGTATCTATGACAATAAAGTCGACCGGGAGTTTAGGAGACCGCTGCAGTCGTACACTTCCGGTAGCCGTCGGAATAGACGTAATAACAAGAAGAAACAAAGTGTATCTCTCTAGCACACTGCCACTCGCAGTGCTGCTCCATTGCGTAGGAAACCGTTCTTAGACAATTTAATTTTTTTTTGGGGGGGGGGGGGGGGGGGTTGATATTTTATAGCTAAGAATAAAAAAAAATATATGTTGTTTTTATTTTAATGTAACACATTCAACCAATGTAATATCAGATGAAAGATGCACGGTGAAGATTATGAGCGGAATAGGCCAAGCAAAAGCCATCCATCCATCCATCATGTGCCATGCCGATAAGCGGTCATATTCTGCCATCTCAGTCGATCACCAGAATCGTGGATCAGCTCCGTGTTCCTGTCTCGACCATGCCACGTGGTCAAACCATCCAGGTATTTACTTCTCGGTATTTCCCTTGGTCTCATCCCTTCGATCTTGCCAGTCATCACCAATTTCCCCAAGTCATTTCTTCTCATAACATGCCCAAAAAGTTTTATCAGTCTACGACTAATGACTCTAATCAGTTTACGATCTTCATTTGTTTCTTGAAGGAATTGTTCATTGGTTTTTTTTGTCTGTTCATGGTATTCTTTGCATTTACCTCAGAAACCACATTTCCAAAGCCATCAGATGTTTTTCAGCTTGACAGCTTATTGTCCACGCTTCACATCCATACAAAAGTATGGGTTCTATGTAGTACTTCAACACTCTTTGTCTCGTTTCTGTTGATGTATTTTTATTGGTCAGTATGTTTTTCATCTTGCAAAAGGCTACCTTCGCAATGGCAATTCTTGTTCTAATTTCTTCAAGGCATCTCTCATCAGATGTTATGACTGTGTCGAGATAACTCTATCGATTCACTTGCTTAAGAATATGCCCATTTACTCGTATATCACATTGTGGTATTTCCTTCTTCCCAGTGACGACCATAATCCGTGTCTTCTTCATCATCTCATCTCATAATGTTCCTCTTGTACCTTGCGGTGTCGAGGTGAAGTTAAACATCGTGAGAGTGCCCGATTATGGGCATCGTGTATCGATATTCTTCTTAATATTCAGTTCTAACCGTAGTTGTTCACTGTGTGCAACAACCGCATCTACTAAATTTTGCAGGTCCTGTTCATTGTCTTCTATCAAGACTGTATCATCTGCATATCTAATGTTATTGATGTATCGTCCCCCAAAGTTGATTCCTTCCATATCTTCTATATTTCTGAAAATATTTTCACTGTACAGGGAAAAAAGATCTGGAGACATTACATATCCCTGTCTCACACCTCTTTTAGTAGGCTGGTATTGACCTACATCGTTATCAATTCTGATGGCAGCTTGTTGTTTCCAATATATGTTTTTTTTTACAAGTCTAAGGTCTTTTCAATCAATTTGTAGATCGTCAAGCATCCTTATCATGTCGTCACGTATCACTTTATCGAAAGCCTTTGTGTAGTCAATAAAGCAAAGATATAGATCTTTGTTTACTTCTATAGAACGTTCAATTACTATTCTCAGTATATACACAGCATTTACTGTGCCTTTGCCTTCTACAAACGCAGAGTTTCAAAAAAAAAGTTGTTTTGCTGTTTGGCAATGAATCATTGAATGAACAAATTAGGAAGAGTATATTAGCAACAGACATGTAGTTCACGTGACTGTGTTGCGAATACCTTGGTGTGCCAGAGCAACTAGCAACCAATGCCCGGAAGAGGCTAATGAAAGTAATGAATATATACAACTGTAAGGAGGGGACACACAGCATTCTTTGGTCATGTGATAAAGAGAAAAGCATAGAACAGCATTGTGACGATTGGAGAGATCAGTGAGAAAAGAGACAATGGCAGACCAAGAGAGATGATGCTGGATGGACTGAGACGATGGCTTGGTGAAACATCATCAGCATTGTTAATTTAAAACATCAAAGTCCGAGATTTAAGGAGAAACATGAACGCCTGCGTTAGTTGTCACGGTATATGATGATGAGGATAATGGGTTAAATGACTTGAAAAATAAACAGCATTATTGCATAAGGCAATTGGATTCGGGTGTTCGCTTTTAATTTGTTCAAGTCATCTGACAACGCTCGTAATCTCGTTAAAAATGCTGTCTCAAACCTGGCCTCTTCTATTGCTGGTAGTCTGATTAAGATTTCTGTCTAAGATAATACTGACAATTTGAACAACATTTCTGTCCCAACTCTCCCTCTTAAATGGCTGGTAGTTTGAGTCAGTAAAACCTAAAGTAAGAGGCCATGATCCAACCATGAGGTGTAGTTTGCATGTAGTGCTAGTGACATTTTCTTGTAGACCGCTCAGTGGGTGATGTGCTGCTCATGATTGTATTTCCAAGACCGTTCAATGGGCGATGTGCTCATGATTGTATTTCCCAGACTTTCTCCAAGCACCTATCTTGTAGACCGTTCAATGGGCGATGTGCTCATGATTGTATTTCCCAGACCGTTCAATGGGCGATGTGCTCATGATTGTATTTCCCAGACCGTTCAATGGGCGATGTGCTCATGATTGTATTTCCCAGACCGTTCAATGGGCGATGTGCTCATGATTGTATTTCCCAGACCACTCAATGGGCGATGTGCTCATGATTGTATTTCCCAGACCGTTCAATGGGCGATGTGCTCATGATTGTATTTCCCAGACCACTCAATGGGCGATGTGCTCATGATTGTATTTCCCAGACCGCTCAGTGGGTGATGTTCTCATGATTGTATTTCCTAGACTGTCTCCAGGCACCTATCTTGTAGACCGCTCAATGGACGATGTGCTCATGATTGTATTTCCCAGACTGTCTCCAGGCACCTATCTTGTAGACCGCTCAATGGGCGATGTGCTCATGATTGTATTTCCCAGACTGTCTTCTGGCAATTATCTTTTGTTTTGTTTATCTGGAGCCTTGATCATTGTTTACAAAAATTACACACCGATGTATACTCGAATGCATGAGCTACACAGCTCTCACTCTGATCAAAACGTATGTGTATAATATCTTTCTAATGACGCAGGTAATCTAATTAAGACCTCTGCCTAACAGCTCCCTCTTATAATACTATAATGTAATTATAATTTCTATCTAATGTCTCACAGGTATAATGCTTGCAATCTAATAAAGACTTCTGTCTAACATCTCCCTATTAAAACACTGGTAATCTAATAGTTCAGTCTGAAATCTCCCTCTTATAATATTATGATATAATTAAGATGTCTGTCTAATGTCTCACATTTATAATGCTTGCAATCTAATTAAGACTTCTGTCTAACATCTCTCTCGTAAAACACAGGAGATTTCTGTCTAATGTCTCATCTCATCTCATCATCTCATCTCATCATGTTCCTCTTGTACCTTGCGGTGTCGAGGTGAATTATAAACATCGTGAGAGTGCCCGATTATGGGCTTCATGTATCGATATTCCCATGGACTCTGCTATTCCCTCCGTCCAACGTTTACGTGGTCGGCCTCTTCCTCTGTTTCCATCTGGTCTGTACATCATTGCTTGTTGTGGTATACTGTTGAAAGTCTAATGTCTCACATTCATAATTCTTGCAATGTAATTTCGACTTCAATCTAACATCTCCCGCATGGTGCACATTTGAAGTCTGCCAGCAGAAATAATCATTTCCAAAGTAATTGTTTTCATTGTATCATGAGCTTCCACACTGTCCATATTTTTGAATTTGTTTATTTTACTGAAGGGAATTACTGTTACTTTAAAACTATCAGAATAGAATTACTGTTACTTTAACACTATAATATTAACATTACCATCACTTTAAGTCACAACCGTCACGTTTTTGTTTTGTTTTGCATATCCCTTACAGGACGTTTCATTCAACATCAGCATTTTTCAGCTGCTTTTTGATGTGCTAGGCAAGATTACGCTCAGTAGTTTGCCATTGCTTTCTGAGCGACCGGCTCACATACCCCGTAAGTTACCAACGTGCGAGAAATGCTACCGATTCTCGCGCAAGTTACGTTACTCACGAGAATATACAGGATTACACAACCGTCACTATTAGAATACAATTACTGCCACTTTCAAAATAACTCATAACTCTGTGGCCAGTGCATTGATTCACCTGTGGTTAGTGAGTTGAGTGCCCATAATCAGCGCACCGAGTTCCTCGCTGCCAGTTCATTAGATGACCTGTTACCAGTGCATTTAGTGACAGCTGCAGACAATCGTATTGAGTGCTTCGACATGTTGCGTGAAAAGTGTGTATCATTTTGTATTAGCTTGTCGACAAAGTTGTATTGATCCCGATATATTTTCTTTAGCACTCATACATGCACGCGAGTGCATATAATACATTCTTTTCAACCAAAGCTGTACATGCACATTGTTAATCCCTCTTATCCTGGTCATACGTCGTTTTAAAGTAACAGCAATCTAATTGATAAGGAGGTAAAATTGTAATTGCCTACTTAACTGTCAAGAGTTAAAGTAGCTACTATAACTTCATAACATATGCACTAAACACATGAGCTTCCTGGAGACAAGAAGTGAACACAACAATATATTAAACTTTGTGACGATATTATAATAATCTATGCCACGACATTATAATAATCTATGGCACGACATTATAATAATCTATGTCAATCTATGCCATGACACTATAATAATCTATGCCACGACATTATAATAATCTATGCCAAGACATTATAATAATATATCCCATGACATTATAATAATCTATGCCACGACATTATAATAATCTATGCCACGACATTATAATAATCTGTGGCATGACATTATAATATTATATGCCACGACATTATAATAATCTATGACTCGACATTATAATAATGTATGCCACGAAATTATAATAATCTATGCCACGACATTATAATAATCTATGCCACGACATTATTTTAATCTATGCTGCGACATTAAAATAATCTATGCCAATCTATGCCACGACATTATAATAATCTATGCCACGACATCATAATAATCTATGCTACGACAATATAATAATCTAAGTCGACACTACCCACAATTGCATGTTAAGATTAATTAAAAACATCGACATTTTGCTGTTCCAGAGTTGTTTAGTTCAGCTGAGTGTAGAACCGACGTTACAGCACACGGACATTCCCATACGTTCTCCGACCTCATCTGCAGCAACCAGCGAAGAGCACTAATATTAATTTTACCAGGAACAGTTTGATTAAGTGTCTCTCCAGCCTTCCCCCAGAGTATTGAGTGTCGGTCAGATCCTCTGGTCACTCCTAACCGCATCATTCTGCCCAGGCCATGCGCATGTAACTGTTCTTCCGTGTTTGTAAAGTCTCACTACACTTTGTATGTAGAACACATTTGAAACATTCTTTCTTCCGTTGATAACACCATTCTGTTTGGAATGCAATGACTTACTCCAGCAGACGACAGCCATTCACTGAATATTGCTTCACAGTGGACTGTGGAGCACATTTTTTGATGACATCAGGTACTTCATTTTTCAAATTTGTTCTACACACAAAGTGTATTGAGACTTTATAAAAACACTATACATAACCCTAAAAGGGCCCTTACAACATTTACCTTATCGTGCATTATAAACCCGTATCGTTACAGATTTACATTAATTAAACTATCGTATTTCACTCTTGTAAAGTTACATGCTGTACTTGATAAATAGAAACGTCGCAAATGCATGTGATGATTGTTGAACGAATCTATTCAAAATCCAGGCATTTTTATTAAGTAAAGAGAAGTATATCTTGATGTTTCAAAGTCCTATGTTATTAATAATTTTAAAAAAATGTTTATGAATTGTAAAGTTAAAAATAATAATTTTTTTTAAAAAAGACCATGATGTTATTATTATCAATTTAACAGATTCAGTGCCCAACAAAAAGTAGATTTGGACCAAACAAAAATGAAAGACGTAAAATGGGAAATAGAGTGTGTCACAGTTATGGCTTAAAAGTTGTTAACATGTTAGCAGACATGTTGTATTATAAAGCAATGACAACATGCCGGCGATTAATAAGCCCACGACAGATACCGGAAGTCGCTGAAGACGATTAATCATCCCATGGCACTTAATCAGTTAAGAAAGGGTGTTTATGAATGTTAAAGTTACAAATTAGCATTTTTAAAAAAGACAATGATGTTTTTATTATTATCAATGTAAGAAAATTTGTTTTTGAATGTTAAAGTTACAAATTAGCATTTTTAATGACAATGGTGTTTTCATTATTATCAATTTAAGAAAAGACATTTATGATTGTTTGTTAAATTACCATTTTTCTTAAAGGCAATAATATTTTTCTTATTATTAATTTAAGAACAGATGTTTCTGAAATTTTAAAGTTACTCATTAGCTTTTATTTTTATCTCGACTTTGTTAAGTTACATGTTACGATGAATCAAGTACCACCATGTTGTTTAGGAGAGCCGTGGTGGTGTGGCGACTAGCACGCTTGCCTTTCTGCCTGGTCATGTATTCGAATCCTCGTAACGGAGGGAATTTACATAGGCACCTTTCTGTCTTGACAGACGATAGTTTAGTACATTATGCTTCAAAAAGGCTTAATAACTACGACAAATGGCTGTGGCAAGTGTGGCTGATAAGGCGAATTTGTGCTGTAAATGTTTGTCCACAGTGGATGCATGTGAAAACATGGTTTATTTCCACCATAATGCACAATCTTACGTCTCTCACGCTCAAATTGTGCTTTATTTGCAATCATTTTCTCCTTTGTCTTTATTCCATTTCTGATAGTTGCCCTCCATGCAACACGTTCAGAGGCGACTTGCTCCAAATGTGCATTATCAATGCCTGTATCAATCATGTTCTGCTTACACACATCTTTGTATCGTAGTAGAGGCCGACCTTGAGATCTCCTACCCATCTGTAATTCACCAAAAAATGATGTCCTTCGGTATTCTACCATCATCCATCCTCCTAAGATGTCCTATCCATCTAAGTCTACGAAGATTGAGCGTGGAACACACCGTCACACAACCTGATCTTTCCAATACTTCAGTATTTGTGATTTTGTCTTGCCACTTAATACCAAGTATTCTTCACAAACACCGCATATGAAAGCTGTTTAAACGTTTCTCTTGGTGTGAGTAAGTTGTCCAGGTTTCTCTGCCACAAAGAAGAGTACTAAGAACACAGGCTTGGTAGACGAGGACTTTTGTTTTTGCAGTAATCTTCCTGTTCTCCCAGACTCTTGTTGTTTTGCTAACATGTTCATTGTTGTTGCTGCCTTGCCAATCCTGATGTTGATTTCCTGATCTAGGGATAATTTGCTATTTACCACTGATCCTAGATATGTAAAATGGTCTACTATCTCCAGTTCGGCGTCGTCAATAAAGATTGATGGTACACCATGTGCACCTTGTGACATAATCTGTGTCTTCTTTTTGCTAATTGTTAAACCAAATTCAGAACAAGCATTGGAGAATGCAGATAGTAGATGTTGTAATTCTTTCTCAGAGTGGGTCGTAATTGCAGCATCATATGCAAAAAGCAACTCTCTGATTAGTACCCTCCTAATTTTGGTCTTGGCTTTCAATCTCTAAGCATTATAAAGGCCGCAATCTGAGCGTGAGTGAATGTATATACCGACATCCTGATCACGAAAGGCATATTTCAGTAGAAGTGAAAAGTATATTCCAAAGAAGGTGGGGGATAGTACACAACCTTGCTTAACTCCACTCTTGATTTCAAACTCTTCTGAAGTTGCACAACGGCGAGAATTTATCAACATAACAATCAGTCTGGACTTCCATGTCGACCCAGCCTAAACCGGGTGGAGGGAAATGTTGCGGGAAGCAATGACGCCCGGCGTAACGTTGACAACGTCATCCATTGAGTTCCCATTGGTCCATAAAATATGGGGCTAGCACCATGTACCCAATACGTCTCAAGAAGTGGAGAAAGGTCCTTTACTTTACTTTACTTTACTTTACTTTACTTTCCTTTACTTTACTTTACTTTACTTTACTTTACTTTACTTTACTTTACTTTACTTTACTTTACTTTACTTTACTTGTCTCTTTATGAGATTGAAAGTCACATGTTAATATTAGTTAAAGAAAACATTATTTTGATGTACCATGTGATATTCGTTACAATAAAGATAAAATACCAACAATTACATTATCGAAATAGATAAAGAAAGCTTTCATATGATGTTGGTTTAAAAATGACATCCCAGTACTCAGGTCAAATCCTAAGTTGTCCGTCTTCCACAGTTGATGTTACAGAGTGTGGATACTACTCGTCATTAGAATTCACTTTTTTCGTGCTTTGTTCAAGAAGGTTAGTTAGTTGCAACATCCTTTACAGGACATCGTAGTCAATCCCAGCATTTTTGGCTGCTTGTGATTTTTTGACAAAGTTTACGTTCAGTAGTTTTTCATTGCTATTTCAAAGACCGCCACTCATACCATTGTATGAAAACTAACGCAATGTCGTCTACTGCCGAATCGTAACCTATTCGCCCTAGAGCCGGGTAGACCTGCTTTCAATTATTCTGAGAGCATGGTATTATCTGATTTATATAAAAGAAAAGAAACAATTACTAGTTTCTAGACAACATTGTCTTTATTAGAACCACGAATGTTGCAAGCAAGAGACATACTAAGCAAATTCGACTCCCCGTTGGTAAGAAGATTTAATGAAGTGTAAACATTGCCTCCACAATCAGGATGTCTAAAACTGTTTTATTATAAATGCATGTCCTTTATTTAGACTGGTGTCATGAATAATGTCCTACTTTGTGTTAATTTTCTATAGAATCAGAACATGGAAGAAAAGTGGCTTTGTTTTGCGTTCTCTAGCTTTGAAGTCCAGCGTTGTCCACACACGCGCTACTACTTCTAGTGTTCTAAACTGATTTTTGCGCTTGGATTAGCTTTCCCTATTATCATAGTCACTCGCCATCTAGCGAACCCACTATGACTTCAAAGATACTTGTAATTTACGTCTCCAAGTCAAGGACGAGAAGTCAACATTTCAGTCCAACTTACTGGTGTAGGGGTTGAACCCGCCACTGCGGCATCACCACACCGGATGTTTAAGAACGAGCGCTCTTATCAAAAATAAATCACAAAGATCAGTATAGTGCACTGGAAGTAATAGCACTTGTATGCGAACAAACACAATAATAGTAATTAAACAATAACAACAATTATTGTAGGAAAAAAAAATACAAAAATATAAAACATACAGGATAAACACAACAGCCATGTAGTTCCCTATTAGAGAATATTTGAAAATGCTTAGTAATGCATTGATGACTACTTTCATGATTATATATTTATGTAGTCACTGCTTGATATTATTCATTACCTTTGAAATTAAATTAATTCAAAGGTCTGTTTTAGTTTTCTTTATTCATTATATTGCTGTGGTTGTTAACTGCGTGAAGTCGGTATTTTATACTCGCTCCGTGATCCGACATCTGCCCTCCATGCGATAGGAATTCTTTGTGGTTTAGTAGAACTACTAGAACTACGGTACTGTTCAACGCCTACACAGTGAGAATCACCAGTGAGCAGATCACTGGACCTGACAGGACATTGTCATATGCCGATGATGTTTTAGTGTATCGTCAGGGTAAGGATAGAGAGGAGGTTGCTGTGGAACTACAAACCGAACTCAATCGCATAAGTACTTGGTGTGATGAAGCTGGGGCAATGGTCAACCCAACAAAGGCAACAGTGACTTGGTTCTCGTTGAATAATCATATTGTCAACACTCCAACACCAACTGTAATGCTGTGTTCAGAGACGGTGGAAAGAACGCAGGCAATGAATTACCTGGGGATACGGTTTGATCGAAACCTTGCTTATAATGTGCACATAGACCAGGTGATAACAAAGGCCAAGCGGGGTTTGGCAGCGATGCGGGTGATGGCGGCAGCAAACTGTGAGCAGCGCCATCTATGTCTTCTGTACGAGGGGCTGGTCATGTCTGTTTTGGAGTATGCAATGGCAATCCTGACTCTCAGCCATAAGCAGATAGAAAGGATGGAAAGGATACAGAATGAAGCTATGCGCATTATTCTTGGATGTACAAGAGATACAGCATGCAGAGCGATGCGCTACCTTCTTGATTTTCCAACCATTGAAGAGAGAATACAAGGTTGCAGGGCACGCGCCTACCTCAGAATTAACGCAAACACACAACATCCACTGCATAGTGAAATTAGGAAGGTGAAGGGCAGCAGGTTAAAAAGAGGACGGTCGTGGATGGGTCAAGCCGAAGACATTCTTCAACAGGTGTGTTCACTTGAGGACTTAGAACCTGGCGAAGAGTGGGTGCAAGTGCCAACAGACTTCTGCACATCCTTTTCAGTGTGCATCCAACTAGATAGAAAATGCAGACAAGAAAATCCGGCTGCTGTTGAGGCTGAAGTACAAGCGTTGATTTTCGAGAATTCGCTAGACGGTGACGCGGTCATCTACACAGATGGGTCGGTCGTCCGACATGTGAGAAGCTCATGGGCCTTTACAGCTCGGGCCGGAGGGAGAATTGTGAAGGAGGACTCTGGTGCTTTCACTGAAACCACAAGTAGCCTGACCATGGAAGTCATGGCAGTAAGTAAAGCAATAACATGGCTCGAGACACAGACATTCACTAGGGCTTGTTTCCTTAGCGACTCAATGAACATGATCAAGAGGATAGAGGAGGGGTCGATCCGAAGAGAATGGTTGCTGCCTCTGGAGCGGTCTCGACTGGCAAAGATTAGTTTCATCTTCGTGCCAGGGCATGCGGGAGTACAAGGAAATGAGCGGGCTGACAAGCTCGCAGGTGAGGCTACTGTGGAGGGCGGACGCGCCATGGACCAGGCCGACATTCTGAATACTCTACGAGAAGTAAGACTTTTGCGAGAACCAAGTGATGACTGTGAATCTACAACAATGGCCAGACTGCGAGAGCAGCAAATTAAAAGAGGGGTGGCCAAACAAGAACACTACGCAGGAAGCCAAAGAAGATTGATAAACCAACACAGAACTGGCGTCGTTAGCCGCTACACGTTGCGGGATTTGCTGAGGAGGGGATCCGAGCACTTATGGACTGAATGGTTCGATGTGCAATGAGGATGATCTGTCGACTAACTAACTAACTAACTAACTATTAGTAGAACTTTTTGTATGTTAATGTACGTATGTGTCTTAGTATTTTGTTGTCGTTGTTGTTTGCTGATGAAGAGATTGTCGTCGCAACGGAAACCAGCGTCTGTTACAGAACAGAAGAAGAAGAAGAAGAAGAAGAAGAAGAAGAAGAAGAAAAAGAAGAGGAGGAGGACAGCGACCATCGACGCTTATACCATTGTTAAAAATCAACACAAGGCGATTTAGAGGCAGATCGTTTTGCTACAGAATAATAACCCACAAGCAAATGAGGACGTCATGTCCAAACATCGTCATGCCGTCACCTGTTTACTTCCCATGGATATAAGTTCGTTATCTACCCACGACGGGCGCCCTGTTGCCTGATGATTAAGGGAAAAAAAACCCAGCCACAAGCTCCCGTGGTTGTAAATAAATAAACACATATAGTATAGTTTGGCATAGAAGGGGAAGAGGGAAGTATAGATTAGAGAACGCACTAGACAACATATTTGGGACGTTAATTTGAAATCCGTTCCAATGGCTTTATTACAAAAGCATGAAAGAAACATTAACAGGCGTGGTAGAATTAAACAAAGCATTCATTTTTAATGAATTATGCACCGTGGGTTGATGAGAAGAAGTCGCCGTAGGCATTCACGCAAGCATCCCATTGCTTATGTAGGCGGCGAATACCGTCCGCAAAAAAGGATTGTGGTTGCTCACTGAACCATGTGTTTACAGCGTTCATTACGTCTTCTGTCAAAAACTGTCATTTACTACCAATATAGTACCTTGTGGTGTATGGCAGAGGGGTCTTTGAGCCTGAGGAATTAAGGCTGCCTGGCTAGTGCAGTCGCCGCAACTGTACAGGTTAGGATTTTCTTCTTTGCCCCCGACAAGTCCCACACCTTACCGAGGATTCGAACCCGTATCTCCCGAAGGAGAATCCGGCGTTCTAGCCACTAGGCCAGCCGTTCCTCTCTTCTCTAATTACGTCTGCATCTATGTGAAATCGTTGCCACTTGAGAGCTTTTTTTAGAGTCCGAACAAATTAAAATCACATAGTGACAAATCAGGACTATAGGCTGGATGTTACAGAATTTCCCACGTCTCCCTTGCTAATGCTTCCTGCACAATCTTTGCGACATGCGGACGAGCATTATCGTGCAGCAAAATCACACCGCGAGAAGGCATGCCGGGTCGTTTATTCTTGATGGCTTTTTGCAGCTTGCCTAGTGTTTGCAAGTAGTGGGTAGAGTTGATGTTGACGACAGGTTATTTAAAGTCGGCCAACAATTGCCCTTCACGGTCAAAAAATGCGCTCAGCATAACCTTATGAGCGTAAACCTGTAACTTGAATTTTTTGGCTTTTGGTGATCCAGCATGCTTCCATAGCATGCTCACTCTTTTGCTGCTCGGCTCAAAGTGGTGAAAGCTTGATTCATCGCCTGCCACTATGCGGAAGAGAAATGCATCACCCTCCACACTGTAACGGATCAAGTGGTTCAAACACCATCCCATGCGTTCCTCTTTTGGATGGTCGGTCAACATCCGTGGTATCCGATATTGTAGTTTCTTACGAACGACCTTTTGAATTATCCCAACTGACACATCAAATTCTTTCGCTAGCAACGTATGCTCCGACAACGGTTCATCTGTACTGCTGCATCAATTTTGGCCATGTTTTTTTTTCTGTTGCAACAATATGCGCTTGACCCGGCCGTCGAATTCGGAATATCTGTCGTGAACTGACGTCCTTTCTGAAACATTCGTGCCCAGTCTGTCACTGTTGACGTCGACACACATTTGTTACCGTACACTGCCTGCATTTTTCGATGAATGTCCACTGGTCGACATCCTTCAAATGAAAGAAACTGAATCAACGTTCGTTGGATTTCTTCGGACGGATTTTGGATCAACCGGGCCATTTTCTCAACTGTCAGAAACAGAACCTATGCATCATGGGACGATAAGCACGTGCTCTTTTATTCATTGGTTAGTACTTATCACATGACTATGACATGATCATGTTCAACGTACGCAATTACGCGCGGTGCGGCACAAACGGATTTCAAATGAACGTCCCTTATACAATTTGAAAGCTATAGTTACCGACCGGGAGAACACTTTACTCAAATCGCTATGCCATGTGTTGTATTCAGACGGCCATTACCGTTAGCATATTTTAATGACAATTGAAGACATTTTCAGCAATTATATGTGTTGCTCATCACAACAAGCCATGTGTTGTATTCAGGCACCCATTGCCGATAGCTGTCATGTTTTAATGGGAAATGAAGACACTTTCAGCAAAAATATGTGTTGTTCATCAAAACATACCACGAATTCTGACTGCCAAAATCATCGTTCTTTCTCTTCTCCGCTGACATCGAAGAAGATGGGATCTACAGCAACGTGGTGCTCTCATCCTGGCAAATTTGGACCTGGCTCTCGATCATGTCGAGTGTGCACCAGCTTCCATGGC
Source organism: Cepaea hortensis (assembly GCA_963921405.1). NCBI lineage: Eukaryota > Metazoa > Mollusca > Gastropoda > Stylommatophora > Helicidae > Cepaea > Cepaea hortensis. The sequence continues at coordinate 37,633,184 of OY992876.1, read as the reverse complement.
CTTGTAAGGAAATCTGGCCTTGACATCTGTATGTGTAGCTTCGGGGAATGTTGCGATGGCATTGTGCTTGACTCATTAAGTGCCAAGGGCTGATTAATCGTCTTAGGCGAGTTCCCGTATCTGACTTGGGCTTATACACAGTAGTTTTCCCTTTGCAACCATTTTTAATTTGATATATAATACAATATTTCTGCTATAATATAAACAACTGTTAAGTCATAACTGTGACACTCTCTTCTACTTCCCATTTTCCGTGATCCATTATTGTTAGGTCCAATGTTTGTTTGGCACTGACTCTGTTCAGATTCCTGGCCGAACCTTAACCTGACTTGATAGTTAAACTAAATGTGGCACACGATGTTCGCTATTTCAATACATGGGTCTGTCTAAATAGGGGGAAAAAAACTGAAGGTTCTTTGTTCCGGTCGTCAATCACAGACTTCCTGCTGCTCTCAGGTGAAAGTTTTAAAGTCTTACTTCAAGCTTAGGAGTCAGCCAGACGAATGCGTGATAATTAAATTCCACGGCTATGCGACCTGTGAGACGGATGTTAAATGAGATTACGAAATCATTCCGGCTCGCAGACTCATTAAAAATGTATTCACTTGCTGTGACTTTGAGAATGGAAAGGCAAACGAGGAAGAAAGATAGAGTCTCAAACACATAATGCAGTGTTCAAGGATTGTTTTATTGTTGATAGCAATATTGCTGAGTTTTTAACCCTCGGCAGCTCAAATCCCTGACTATATAGTGCGATACGCTAACAGAGGGGACCCAGGGATCTATAGAGTGAGTAGGTTACGGTTCGGGACGGCTGTAGTAAATATGTGTTTACACTATACATGTGAAATGTCTAATCAATAGTACAGTATTTGCAACAAAGAAAATACAATTATCAGAAAGCATGGAAGAAGACGATAATGATAATGATGATAGCGATAATAAAGATTATGGCAGTGAGGACGAGGAAGGTTTCTCGGTGTTATCAACCTGACTGGGACGCAGAGTGTTTCCAAGGCACCAGGGCCGGGATCTATACTGGCCAAGACCTGCTGACACATCCACGCCGTGCGTCCTGGGCAACAGTTAGTCTTCTGACTAACATCAGTAGGGTCGATGATTCCTCCGAAGCCGGAGAGTATCTTCCTACATGGCGAGGAACCACCAGTCTGCACACCATAAGCCAGACGTGGGACAACGGATACTCACGCAAACCTCAGGTCCGGTATGATATCACATTGATGTTGGACAACAGGATGTATTCATCCGACATACAGGACTTCACGCTGGAGTTCACAGCAAGCGAACACAAGCAAGCAGCAAGCATCAACCTGACTGAACCTATGCCTGCGGCTTCCTCTGTGCATTGAATATCGTCAAGATTATTTACTCACTTCCCGCTGAATCTGCATCTTCAGAAGTGGGTTGATGGTTTGTCTAGTTCCACTTTCCACTCGATCCATGAGAGCCTTAACCACATAAGCCTGACTATAATCTAGAGCACCGCTCATAGGACCCGCAACAGCCATTCTATCAGACTATTTTTTTTTTTTTTTTGCACGTCTTCATGCCCTGGGCAGTGAATCAACAATATTTTCGTGACCTTTTAGAGCGATGCGAGCCAATCCACGCGGAATACACCAATTTCAATTTCTTCATATGGTGGAAATGTTCTGTTATGGCAGACGCTGTTCAAGTCTGTCACAAACACAACATGCCGTATTGTACTACTTACTCACTAGCCATCGAAACTCCACCTTTATAGCCTCTATAAAACTTCAGAAAAGATGGTTGATTGTTTCGTGAGAGTGAATGCAATGTATGACACTTGATACTGTCGAAGTCAGTGCTGATGAACAAATCTAACATCTGAGACCTGCAAAAGGAACGCCTATAACCAGACGGAAGTAAAATTATGTGTGAAGCCCTAAATATAATGGTCTTCTCCTAGAGAGAAAGGGAAACGTGATCGAGTCAACTGCCTGGTAGTCATATAGAATGACAGTCACATAGATCCATGTGCAATGATGATACCTGAAGTACCAACTCCTATCTACAATATAATCTAAGTTATATGAAGTTCCAACATTGCACACCACATCTGTAATAAAGTCAATCCCATCACCTTCAACCGTTAGTTGCAGTTTGATGACTTGAGTACTAGTGAATAATCGTTGTATTCTTGATGTATTAGACACATAGATATTAATTGCGGAACCCTTTGAGGCCACTAGGACAGTTTGTATTTATTTATGCATTATTTTTTATGTAGACTCGCCAGCGGTTCAGATGCTTTGTTGGAAGCAAACACGCGGATTTCACGAAACACGTGTCAAGTCGACAACATGGATACACATATTTACATGTAGAGATTTTCCTGTAGTTGTATCGGTGTGTGTTTGTGTAGTTGTATCGGTGTGTGTTTGTGTAGCTGTATCGGTGTGTGTTTGTGTAGCTGTATCGGTGTGTGTTTGTGTTGCTGTATCGGTGTGTGTTTGTGTAGCTGTATCGGTGTGTGTTTGTGTAGCTGTATCGGTGTGTGTTTGTGTAGCTGTATCGGTGTGTGTTTGTGTAGCTGTATCGGTGTGTGTTTGTGTAGCTGTATCGGTGTGTGTTTGTGTAGCTGTATCGGTGTGTGTTTGTGTAGCTGTATCGGTGTGTGTTTGTGTAGCTGTATCGGTGTGTGTTTGTGTAGCTGTATCGGTGTGTGTTTGTGTAGCTGTTTCGGTGTGTGTTTGTGTAGCTGTATCAGTATGTGTTTGTGTAGCTGTATCGGTGTGTGTTTGTGTAGCTGTATCGGTGTGTGTTTGTGTAGCTGTATCGGTGTGTGTTTGTGTAGCTGTATCGGTGTGTGTTTGTGTAGTTGTATCGGTGTATGTTTGTCGTTTGACTGCTGACGAAGGTTGCGGTCGCAGCGTTTATTTCGTTACTTGTGATCGTGTTCTATTAAAGCTCATTGTCTCCTTCTCAGTTTTTGGGTGATCATTTATAGCAGAGGATCTCCTTTTTTGAGGAGACAATGGCTACGGTCACTGACCAGTATGGTCACTGCTGGGAAGGAAAGCAATGGCAAACTACCTTCTTTACACATGCCAAGAAAATCATGTTGTGTTCACTTATCGATAATCAGAGAAACGGCGTAAATGGGTGCTCCATAGGAGCAGCCTCGCCCGGTAGGGATAGTCATGCGCACCAGGTGACTCCAGACCGTCAACAGGCTACTAGGTGCAAAAGATTAATATCATTGAAAGTAGGAACTTGGAATGTTAGAACAATGAATGCAGATGGAAAGTTGGAGGACATCAAAAAAGAAATGGAGAGAGAGAAGATTAACATATTAGGAATATCGGAAACGAGATGGAGAGGAGCAGGGATAAGGACAGGAGAGGAATGTAAGATTATTTACTCGGGGGGAGAAGAACAGCAAAGAGGTGTAGCCATTATATTAGATAAGCAAACATCAAATTCTGTCAAAGGATATTGGGCTGTGTCAGACAGAGTTCTATTAGTAAAATTAAACGGAAGACCTTTTAAAATAAATGTAATTCAAGTATATGCCCCAACAAGTGAAAGCAGTGAAGAAAGTATAGAGGAATTTTATAATGACATGGAGTCTGCTTTGAAGAACTGTAAAAAATCAGAAATAAATATCATAATGGGTGATTTCAACGCAAAAATAGGAAAGCAAAGCGATGGATACAGTGTAGGCAACCATGGTTTGGGAGAGAGAAATGAAAGAGGTTACAGACTTGTAGAATGGGCAAAAGAACAAGAATTGGTTGTAGGAAACACCTGGTTTAAACAACATCCTAGAAGATTATGGACATGGAGGAGTCCAGACAGCAGGATTAAAAACCAGATAGATTACATCCTGATAAGCAAAAGGTTTCGAAATGCATTAACAGTTGTAAAAACAGTTCCAAATGCAGACTGTTACAGTGATCACAGATTAATTACTGGCACATTGAGGGTAAAGTTAAAGAAAGTCAAGTATACAGCAGGAAACCCTAAATATGACTTGTGCAAATTGAAAACTGACAAAGAAATACAAGATAATTTTAACATAGAAGTAAAGAACAAATTTGATTTATTGTCTGATCTAGAGATCCTATTTCAAGATGTAGATGATCAATGGGAAATGCTGAAGAATTCAATCAGTTGTGCAGCAGAAAAAACTATTCCAAAAGTAAAGAAAGTTGGCCGTAAGACATGGATGACTGAAGAAATTTTACAACTAATGGAAACAAGAAGACAGAACAAAAATAATCCTGCCAAATATGAAGAAATTCACAGAAAAGTCAGAACCTTATGTAAGGAGGCTAAAGAAACATGGCTTGAGAAAAATTGCAGAGAAATTGAAAAACAACACAACAGTAAAAATGCAAAACTAATGCACAAAAGAATTCAGGAGATTACTAATCAAAGAACACGTACATCAGCAGGCTGCCTAAAGACAAAAGATGGAAGAGTCATAATAGAAAAAGATCAGATATTACATGAATGGTCAGATTACGTGAAAAACCTGTATGACGATAGCAGAGACGAACAATATATTGTTCAAAATAACAATGAAGGGCCAGCAATTTTGAAAATGGAGGTTCAGAATGCTCTTAATCATATGAAATCTGGCAAAACCCCCGGTCCAGACAGCGTCACAACAGAAATGATTAATGCTTTAGAAGAATATGGAATAGATAAAGTTACCAGTCTGCTTAATACAATATATGATACTGGAAACATACCTCATGAGTTATGTAATTCTGTATTTATTGCAATCCCAAAGAAATCAGGAGCCTTGGAATGTGATCAACATCGAACAATTAGTATAATGAGTCACATCACGAAGATTTTGCTAAGAATTATCATGCAAAGAGTTAGGAGGAAAATACAACCTGAAATAGGAGAAGAACAATGTGGGTTTGTAGTAGGCAAGGGTACAGTAAATGCTGTGTATATACTGAGAACCGTAATCGAACGTTCTATAGAAGTAAACAAAGATCTACACCTTTGCTTCTTTGACTACACAAAGGCTTTTGATAAAGTGAGACATGTCAACATGATAAGGATGCTTGAAGAACTACAAATTGATGGGAAAGACCTTAGACTTGTAAAAAACATATATTGGAAACAACAAGCTGCCATAAGAGTTGATAATGAAGTAAGCCAATATCAGCCTATTAAGAGAGGTGTGAGACAGGGATGTGTAATGTCTCCAGATCTGTTTTCCCTGTACAGTGAAAATATTTTCATAAATATTGAAAATATGGAAGGAATCAACATTGGGGGACGATGCATCAATAACATTAGATATGCAGATGATACAGTCTTGATTGCAGACAATGAACAGGACCTGCAACATTTTGTAGATGCGGTTGTTACACACAGTGAACAACAAGGGTTAGAATTAAATTGTAAAAAGACACAGATTATGGTCGTCACTAAGAAGAACGAAATACCACAGTGTAATATACAAGTAAATGGGAATATTCTTCAACAAGTGAATAGGTACAATTACCTCGGAACAGTAATAACATCTGATGGGAGATGCCTTGAAGAGATTAGAACAAGAATCGCCATGGCAAAAGTAGCCTTTAGCAAGATGAAAAACATACTGACCAATAAAAAGATGTCAATTGAAACGAGAAAAAGAGTGTTGAGATGCTACATAGAACCTGTACTTTTATATGGATGTGAAGCTTGGACAATGAGCAGCCAGGCTGAAAAACATCTGATGGCTGTAGAAATGTGGTTTCTGAGGAAAATGCAAAGAATACCATGGACAGCCAGAAAGACCAATGAACAAGTCCTTCAAGAAACAAATGAAGATCGTAAACTGATCAGAGACATTAGACGTAGACAGTCACAATTTTTTGGGCATGTTATGAGAAGAAATGATTTGGAGAACTTGGTGACAACTGGTAAGATCGAGGGGAACAGACCAAGGGGAAGACCTAGAAACAAGTATCTGGATGGCTTGGCCTTGTGGCATGGTCGAGACAAAAACACGGAACTGATCCACGACTCTGTTGATCGAGTGAGATGGCAGAACATGACCGCCCACGCTTACCGGCATGGCACATGATGGATGGATTTATAGTATTCTGTATGTAGAAGCTTACATCAACTTCTCGTTTTTTTGGTGATCATTTATTTCAGTATGTAGAAATTATATCAACTTCTCAATTTTTGGGGTGATCATTTAAAGCATTCTGTATGAACATGCTTACATCGACTTCTCGTTTTTTGGTGATCATTTATTGTATTCTGTTTGTAGAAGCTAACATCGACTTCTCGGTGTTTTTGGGTGATCATTTATCGTATTCTCTACGTAGAAGCTTACATCAACTTAGTCCGTGCTGTGTGTGGTTAGGGCTCCCATTTATCAACACAGTGTTTCTGCGTTCGAACCCCTGTAGTGACAGTGGTATATTGTTTTCTGACACAGAAGCGTTGATTTCGTTCCAGCCTCTCTTAACTCTTTACGGACGTTGGGGTTTACTCATGTTAGGTACACCATTCACTTCTCTATTGTAATATTCGGTTACAGTTTTAGGTATATGTACATGCACTTTTCGCTTCAGAAATTTGTTGATACCAGGCATGATTGTGGAAGCAATATTATTCACAATATTTTGTTAAGGTAAGAAGGGGACAACATTTATCACACAAACAATGTTCTGTTAAAGACAGAGTGGACAAATTTATTTGTGAACACACACACCCGCCCACCCACCCACACACACACACACACACACACACACACACACACACACACACACACACAAAGACCTCACGTAACAAATACTTGGATATCATTGAGAACAATTGGCCTCCAGTCCTAACATTAACTGGAGAACTCTTTGTGGCCACTAAGGCAGTCCAATAATAAACACGCATAAATTGTTTGGCGCCCATCGAAGTGAGATAAAAGAAGTAGAGACTAGAGGATGCACTAGGCAACATAACAATTGGAAGATATAGTTACCGACCGGTATTCGAACCTGCCATCTCCAAATGTCGGCACCTTGTTGCAGGAATAAGTATAGTTGATGATCACAAGACATTTCAGACACCAAGGGTATGAGGGCTGAACGTAAACTTGCCTAGAGATCTCCATCATGTGCCATGCCGGAAAGCGTGGCGTTCATGACTCGCCATTTCACTCGATACCCAGAGTCGTGGATCAGCTCAGTGTTCCTGTCTCAACCATGCCATGTGGCCAAGCCATCCAGGTATTTACTTCTAGGTCTTCCCCTTGGTCTGTTCCCTTCGATCTTGCCAGTTGTCACCAAGTTCTCAAATCCATTTCTTCTCATAACATGTCCAAAAAATTTTGACTGTCTACGTCTAATTTCTCTAATCAATTCACGATTTTCATTTGTTTCCTGTAGCACTTGGTCACTGGTTTTTCTGACAGTCCATGGCATTCTTTGCAGTCTCCTCAGAAACCACATTTCTACAGCCATCAGATGTTTTTCAGCTTGATTGCTCATTGTCCAAGTTTCACATCCATACAAAAGTACAGGCTCTATGTAGCACCTCAACACTCTTTTTCTCGTTTCAATTGACATCTTTTTATTGGTCAGAATGTTTTTCATCTTGCTAATGGCTACTTTCGCCATGGCGATTCATGTTCTAATCTCTTAAAGGCATCTTCCATCAGATGTTATGACTGTTCCGAGATAATTGTACCGATTCACTTGTTGACGAATATTCCCATTTACTTGTATATTACATTGTGGTATTTCTTTCTTCCTAGTGACAACCGGTCTCCGTGGCCAAATGCTTGCGAACGCGGTTCGTGAGCCGCTTACCTGGCGTTCGAAATTCAGCCGCGACCGATTTGTGCAGCAGACCGTGTCGTGTTGTGCTATAACTGCTATAACGTGTTGGTATGAGAGCCGGTCGCTCAGAAAGCAATTGCAAACTACTGAACTTAAAATTTGCTTAGTACATCAACAACAGCTGAAAAATGCTGGTGTTGAATGCAACGTCCTGCAAGGGATATGCAACAGAAAAAGGTGACAATCATAATCTGTGTCTTTTTACAATTTAATTCTAGCGTTGGTCACCGATAAGAAATAAATCCTTCAACGCTGGGCAGAGCATTTCAGCAACATCTTAAATGCAACTTCCTTCTTCGATGATGAAACCATCAACTGCCTTCCTCAAGTTCCCACTAATGATACACTTGATGACCTGCCAACCATAGTGGAAGTAAAGAAAGCCATCCAGCAACTCTCCAGCGGCAAGGCACCTGATCCTGACTCCATCCCAGCAGAGATATACAAGGCAGGCGGGCCGGTCCAACAGAGCAGCGTCACCAAGTCTTTACAAACATATTGGTGAACGAGACCATGCCACAAGATTTCAAGGACGCGTCAATAGTCCACCTTTACAAACGAAAAGAAAACCGCCAATCCTGTGACAACCACCGAGCCATATCCTTGCTTTCAATTGCAGGGAAGATACTCGCCAGAATTCTTCTCAATCGCTTCACGGCCCATCTCGATCAAGGTCTTCTTCCTGAGAGTCAATGTGGCTTCAGAAAAGAACGAGGAACTGTTGACATGATTTTCGCTGCAAGTCAGCTGCAAGAGAAATGTCAGGAACAGAACTGCGAAATGTTCTCCACTTTCATTGACCTTACCATGGCTTTTGATACAGTCAGCAGAGAAGGATTGTGGAAGATTATGGCAAAATATGGCTGTCCACAAAAGTTTGTCCAAATAGTGCCGCTATTTCATGATGGTATGCAGGCAAGAGCACAGGAAAATGGTGATCTGTCTGAGCCCTTTCCTGTCACCAATGGAGTGAAACAAGGATGTGTCCTGGCACCGATACTGTTCAGCCTCATGTTTTCAGCCATGTTGATGAATGCCTTCGAGAACGATGACATTGGAATAGACATCAACTACCGTACGGATGGAAAGTTATTCAATCTCAGAAGACTGAAAGCTAAAACAAAAATTAACAGCGACACCGTCAGAGTGCTCCTGATTACTGATGAATGCGCTCTATACGCCAACTCAGAGGCGGATATGCAACATAATGTTTCAGCTTTCTCACATGCCTGTGCCAACTTCGGGCTCAGTATCAACTTGGAGAAGACTGTAGTTATGTACCAGCCAGCTCCAGGGAATAATCACACTGTGCCGAATATCAAAGTGAATGGTCATAGACTAAGTGCTGTGGAGAATGCAAGAATCTCCAAGGCCAGCGAGGCCTTTGGCAGACTGTACAAGAATGTATGGGACAGAAATGGAATAAGCCAGCAAACAAAGCTGAAAGTATACAAAGCAGTTGTATTATTCACACTGCTATATGCTTGTGAAACCTGGACTGTTTATCAGCGACACGCTATGAAATTAAACCACTTCCACACAGTCTGCCTTAGGAAGTTACTGAAGATTAAATGGCAAGACAAGATCCCAGACACTGAAGTCCTAGAAAGAGCGTCCATGCCCAGTATCCACACTCTACTAATGAAGAATCAGATTAGCTGGACTGGTCACTTAACTCGCATGAAAAATCACAGGCTCCCTAAACGAATTTTTTTTTTACGGCTAGTTGCGTTGTGGTAAACGCTCACAAGGCGGCCAGACGAAACGCTTTAAAGACACTCTGAAAGTCTCACTGAATGCTTTTGGAATTCATCATGACACATGGGAGACTGCAGCCTGAGACCGAAATTCGTGGCGTGCATCATTTTGCAGTCACGTGTGAGGCAACCAGGACTGCAAGAGCTGTGAAGAAAAGGCAGGACAGAAAAACCACTGCAGGAAATCCTCAACCAGAAACGTCAAGCATTTTTTGTCCACATTGTCAAAGAACATTTCGAGCCAAAATAGGCCTTATCAGCCATCTTAAAATTAACAGCTCCATACTTTCAACCCCACTGGATGTAATGAATAGTCATAATCATTCTTGATGGACAAACAACACACACACACAAAGCAAAGGTGTAGATCTTAGTTTACTTCTGTAGAACGTTCAGTTACTGTTCGCAGTAGATACACACCATTTATTGTATCCTTGCCTTCTACAAACCTACATTGTTCTTCTCATATTTCAGGTTGTCTTTTCTTTCTAACTCTCTGCATGATAATTCTTAGCAAAATCTTCATGATGTGACTCATTATACTAATTGTTCGATGTTGATCACATTCCAAGGCTTCTGATTTCTTTAGGATTGCAATAAATACAGAATTATATAATTCATGAGGTATATCTCCAGTATCATATATGGTATTCAGGTGTCTGGTAACTTTATCTATTCCGTATTCTTCTAAAGCATTAATCATTTTTGTTGTGATGCTGTCTGAACTGGGGGTCTTGCCAGTTTTCATATGGTTAAGAGTATTCTGAATCTCCATCTTCAAAATCTATGGTCCTTCATTATTATTTTGAATATCATACTGTTCTTCTCTATTATCATCATAAAGGTCTTCCACATAATCTTACCATTGGCACCTTGCCGTCTTGACAGACGATAGTTTGTGCTTTAAAAAGGCATAATAACTTTTAACTATGGCGGTAGCGAGTGTGACTGATAAGGCCAATTTGCGCTGTAAATGTCCGTTCACAGTGGGTGCATCTGAACACGTGGTCATTTCCACCATCATGCACCATCTTACGTCTCAAACGCTTGGTGTGTGACTTTTCTGCAATAATTTTCTCCTTTGACTTTATTCCATTTCTGATATTTGTCCTCCATGCAACGCGTTCAGCGGCGACTTGCTCCCAATGTGCATTATCAATGCCTGTATCAATCATGTCCCGCTTACACACATCTTTGTATCGTAGTAGAGGCCGACCCTGAGATCTCTTACCCATCTGTAATTCACCAAAAAAGATATCCTTTGGTATTCTACCATCATCCATCCTCCTAAGATGTCCTATCTATCTAAGTCTACGAAGACTGAGCATGGAATAAACTGTCACACAACCTGATCTTTCCAATACTTCAGTATTTGTGATTTTGTCTTGCCACTTAATACCAAGAATTCTTCGCAGACACCGCATATGAAAGCTGTTTAAATTTTTCTCTTGGTGTGAGTAAGTTGTCCAGGTTTCACTGCCATAGAGAAGAGTACTAAGGACACAGGCTTGATAGACAAGGACTTTTGTTTTGGCAGTAAGCTTCCTGTTCTCCCAGACTCTTTTTCTTAACCTGTTCATTGTTGTTGCTGCCTTACCAATCCGGATGTTGATTTCCTGATCTAGGGATAATTTGCTATTTACCACTGATCCTAGATATGTAAAATGGTCTACTATCTCTAGTTCGGCGTCGTCAATAAAGATTGATGGTACCCCATGTGCACCTTGTGACATAATCTGTGTCTTCTTTTTGCTAATTGTTAAACCAAATTCAGAACAAGCATTGGAGAATGCAGATAGTAGACATTGCAATTCTTCCTCAGAGTGGGTCGTAACTGCAGCATCATCTGCAAAAAGCAACTCTCTGATCAGTACCCTCTTAATTTTGGTCTTAGCCTTCAATCTCTGAGCATTGTAGAGGCCGCCATCTGAGCGTGAGTGAATGTATATACCACCATCCTGATCACGAAATGCATATTTCAGTAGAAGTGAAAAATATATTCCAAAGAGGGTGGGAGCTAGTACACAACCTTGCTTAACTCCACTCTTGATTTCAAATTCTTCAGAAGTTGCACCATCAAACTTGATTATACCCTTCATGCCTGTGTGGAACGATTCCACAATGGACAGAAGAGTTGGTGGGCAGCCAATCTTCTTTAGTGCCTTGAACAGACCCTCACGACTGACCAAATCAAATGCCTTTGTGAGGTCGATGAAAGCAATAAACAGTGGTTGATTCTGTTCACGGCATTTTTCTTGCATTTGTCGCAATGAGAATATCATATCAGTGGTAGACCGGTTCTGTCGAAAGCCACACTGTGATTCGGGGTAGACTTGATCTCCTAGGACTTGAAGTCTGCGCAGAACAATTCTGGCAAATACTTTTCCAACAATACACAGAAGTGAGATACCCCTATAGTTGTTGCAGTCGCTCCGATCGCCCTTGTTCTTGTACAGTGTTATGATGCTTGAATCTTTGAAATCCTGTGGGACTTGTCCTTCACGCCAGCATAGCTCTATTAGCTGGTGGATCTGTATAGTGAGTGTGTCTTGCCCACTCCTGATAACCTCTATTGGAATCCCATCCTTACCTGGAGCCTTGCCAGATGCAAGTTCATTTATAGTACACTTAACTCTGTTATGGTGGGAAGTGTGTTCAGGTGGTCAAGAGTTGGTAGAGCCTCTATGGCGTTGAGGGCATCATCCGCTAGTTTGGTCTCACTTGAGTAAAGCTCCAAATAGTGCTCTACCCATCTGTCCATCTGCCGTTTCTTGTCAGTGATGATTTCCCCAGTCAAGGTTTTCAATGGTGCACTTCTTTTGATCACTGGACCACAGGCTTTCTTTATTCCTTCATACATGCTTCTTATGTCTCCCTGATCACTTGCAATTTGAATGGACTCACATAACTTGATTCAATAATCATTTGCACACTGCCTGGCAGCCTTTTGCACATCCTTCCTAGCTTGCCTTAGCTCACTCAGAGTGTTACGCGTAGGTCTATCCTTGTTTCTTAAGAGAGCTTTCTTCTTCTTATCAATCAAGGGCTGCAGAGTCTCGCTGTTGGCCGCAAACCAGTCCTGCCTCTTATGATCCACAGTGCCGTAAACCCCTACGGCGGTTTTATAAAGAGTTTCCTTAATTTGACCCCACTTTTCATTTACTGTACAATTTTCTGGTGTATCAGTGAAAGCGTCTTCAAGTTGCTGTTGAAACTGAAAGCACTTTTCAGGATCATGAGTGTTAATAATATTAATCCTGGGGCTAGATTTGTGTTTAGCTGTGTAGATTCTCTTTGGTCTCAGTCTAACCCTTGCAACAACCAAAGAATGATCCGTATCACAGTCAGCACTGTGGTAACTACGAGTCAATGATATATGGTTCAGATGTTGTCTCCGTGTGATGATGAAGTCCAGCTGGTGCCAATGGCCGGAACTTGGATGTTTCCATGTGACCTTATGCATCTCGTTTGTTAAAAAAAAAGAGTTTGTAATACATAGGTCATTACTGGTGCAATGCTCCAGCAGCCTTTGCCCATTTTCATTCATGCGACCGATGTTGTATTTTCCAAGGCACACTGGCCATGAACTCGAGTCCTTGCCCACACGAGCATTGAAATCACCGAGCATATAAATGTAGTCAGATTTTGGAACTGCCTTGATCACGGAGTCTAACTCCTCATAGAACACATCATCAGAGGAATCGAGTGTCGGTGCATATGCAGTAATAATGGTGGCAAACCCACAAGAGGTTGCCAAGCGCAGGGACAATAGTCTTTCATTTCCTCCTGCTGGAATTTCAATCATTCCCAGTAGCGAATTCTTCACTGCAAAGCCCACACCGTGTTGCCTTTTTTCTTCCAGAAAAAGGTGTAGTTGTTTTCCCTGAGTGACCCTTCCTCAGCGAGGCGAGTCTCCTGCAGGCCAGCAATATCAATGTTTAGACGATTGAGTTCGGCATCAATCACAGCCGTTTTTCTCACATCGTCAATATTGGTCAAGTCAGTGGAAAATCCTGGACACATGGTTCTCACGTTCCAGGTTGCAAGCCGTAGCTTGAGGTTTCTATTTTTATTTTTGTTTGTACCTGGTGCATTGGTTTTACAGCCTGCGATTCAGATTTTGTCCTAGCCCCAAGCACCCATTGAAGCAGGCAGGCTGTGGCGGATCAGCACCCAATTGGCTGGGGGCTGCCCAGCTTGAGGCGGGCGGTAGCTGATCAGTGACACCTATAGGTGTCTCCCACCGTCAGAGGCAACGCGTGGCGCCCCATGTCTACGCCAACTGACAAGGACTTATAACCCGTAACAGTTGCCTCTCGCTTTGATTCCGAGACCAGTTAAGACCAGGGATGGAGTTATTGCCTCTCCATAGCACAAAGCCTGGGCTAAAATATAGAGATCATGTGTTGCCCATGCAGCATGATCCCTCTCTCGGCCTGCCTAGTTCACCCCTACATCTGGAACAAGACAAGCTGCAGAAGCTGTCGGATCAGCAAAGCAATGCTCTAACTGTCCGCCTGTCGGAGCTTTGATCCTAGACCAGTTGCCAACCAAGGCTTAAGGCCTGGTCTGCCCTGCCATGACAATTTTGTCTTTAGCTTGCATTTCCTCGCACCAGGGTAAGGCTTGTACCCTCCCAATTGCGCTCTTCCGCCCGAAGCCGTTGGCACAATGTGGGGTGTCGGGTTTGGTAAGCGCCGCCCAACGTTCGGCGCTAACAGAAACCAGGTAGTACCGTCTACTGTTATACGGTAGCTCAGTCATATCTGACTAAGACCTGACTGACATAATCTTACCATACATGTAAAATCTGATCTTTTTGTATTATGACTTTTCCATCTTGTTTATTTATTCAGCCTGATGTACGTGTTCTCTGATTAGTAAGCTCTTGAATTCTGAGTTGCATTATTTTTTATTTTTACTGTTGTGTTGTTTTTCAATTTCTATGCTATTTGTCTCAAGCCATGCTTTCTTAGCCTCCTTACATAATGTTCTGACTTTTATGTGAATTGCGTCATATTTGGCAGGAATATTTTTGTCCTGTCTTCGTGTTTCCATTAGTTGTAAAATTTCTCATGTCTTACGACACACTTTCTTTAATTTTGGAATAGTTGTTTTTTTCCTGGAGCCAAACTGATTGAATTCTTCAACATTTCCCAATGATCATCCACATCTTAAAATAAGATCTTTAGATCAATCAATATTTATTTGTTCTTTAATTCTATGTTAAAATTATCTCGTATTTGTTTGTCATTTTTAAATTTGCACAAGTCATGTTTCGTGTTTCCTGTTGTATTCTTGACTTTCTTTAACTTTACCCTCAATGTGCCTGTAATTAATCTGTGATCAATGTAACAGTCTGCATTGGAAATTGTTTATACGACTGTTAACGCATTTTAAAACCTTCTGCTAATCAGGATGTAATCTATCTGGTTTTATTTGCAGACGACTGTACAGTGTACACAAATGCTGAAAACTGTATTTTATTGGAGTCGTCTTTACAACAAGAATTAAATAATGTAGTTAGGTGGAGCTATTCAAACCGTATGCAAATTAACACCACTAAAACAAAATCAATGTTACTAACAACCAGACAAAGACTTCAAACTCTTAGCTCACACACATCACTTCAACTTCACATCGATAACATGCCAGTCGAAAGTGTAATTGAGCACAAAACATTAGGCATAATCATTTTATAGAAACCTAACCTTTATTTCCCACGTTCAAGCGCTTATTAAACAAACAGCGAAAAAAGTCTACCAACTCGCCAAAATTAAAAACTTCCTTGATGAAGACACAAGGAAACTATTCTATACTTCTCATATACAGACACACTTTGACTACTGCTCTACAATCTGGGACGGTTGTTCTAATTCAAACACCAAGCGACTTTACTCACTCCAGAAACGGGCCATGAGTCTAATTTATAACAAACATTTTTCTGACAATCCTAGCCTGTATAAACGCCTTCAGTTACTACCACTCCGCAAACGTCTGCTTTTCAATAAAGCTAAACTAATTCACAAAATCCTGCATCGGAATGCCCCAAATTACCTTTGGCCATTGTTTAAATATAATGCTAGACACAGTAAACGTTTAAATATATTACACATTCCGAAGCCTAGGATTGACATATACAAAACAAGCTTAACGTACTCTGCAGCTCAGCTGTGGAACAATCTTCCACAAGAAATCAAAGACATCACCAATCCCTATTCATATAATCGCAAATTACTCGAACACTATCTCAGTTCGGATTATCTTCCCCCTTAATAATAGAGATAATAATAATAATAACAAAACCCTAGTATAACAGCCAGTCCCCTTTTGGTAGGCCAGTATATTCCACATGGCTATTAATAAGTGTCAGACCATTATCTAATTTTACTGTGTCGTGTAGTTTTGATGTTCGCATTTTTGCCCATGCCTTTATAATGCATATCTTTTATATTCTCCCGTGTGTTGCCGGGGCCCATAAGGGAAGCAAAGAATAGCAACACTGCAGCCTACCACGCATGTCGTAAGAGGCGACTAAGGAGGCTATGGTTCCGTCGCCCTGCTACTGAGTGAGTGCGTGGCGCGACACTGTGAGCTGTGAGTTTCGTGTGAAATGCTTTTGAATCTGCCCGAGGTTTTTTGGAACGTGACTGCATGTTCGGAGCGATGGCAGCTGGCTATGTCCCAGAGTTGACCGGTTTTTGCCTTATGCAGAAATGCGTGGCTGCTGGGCTTCTGGTTGACTGCCACTGCCATCGACGATGAACTGTATTTTCGTGGACTGTGTGGGTGAACATCTAGGAAACATCCAGATGGGAAAATGACTGACGATTCCATCAGAGATAAACTGGATGTTTCGTGGGGGTCTATTGTGTTGACATTCTGGCGGCGGCTTTATGCGCAGTGTATCTGTGCAAGCTGTTGTTTGTCGAGACTCCTGTCTTTTCCACTTTTCACATTGGGCAGTGGGGAGCATTTTATGTGATATTCACTGGCACAGGAACGGAGCATAATGGTGACGACCCGTTGCTGTGAAGTTGGAACCGTGACTAACTAACTAACTAACTAATCTTTTATATTGTTGCTATTCTCTGTTAGCCTTGAATGATGTGTGAATGAAATAATGTATGAAAGAGAGTGATAGAAAGGCAGAATGTTAGACGGGCCTGCGTGCCCAATTCTTAACCCTTTGAAAATAAAGTTTGTTCGTTCGTTCGTTCGTTCGTTCGTTCATGCTGTCTGGACTCCCCCATGTCCATAATCTTCTAGGATGCTGTTTAAACCAGGTGTTTATTAAAACAATTTCTTGTTCTTTTGCCCATTCTACAAGTCTGTATCCTCTTTCGTTTCATTCTCCCATACCATAGTTGCCTCCTACACTGCATCCACTGCCTTGATTTCCTACTTTTGCGTTGAAATCACCCATTATGATATTTATTTCTGATTTTTTTACAGTTCTTCAGATTAGACTCCATGTCATTATAAAATTCCTCTTTATTTCTTCGCTGCATTCACTTATTGGAGCACATATTTGAATGACATTTATTTCAAAAGGTCTTCCATTTAATTTTTCTAATAGAACTCCCACTACTCTATTTGTGCACCCCATCCGTTCTTTTCTCTGTGTCTATGTCACCCGTGTCTATACCAATCTCCCTCACACATTTATTACGCATTAACTTACACTTTACTCACTGCATCACTTCCTGTCAGCTAACCTACTAACCTCGTGGCATGCAGTGTGCTGTTTGCACCGTAGAATTCAGACATCTCCGGAGCCTTGGATATATGATTTATGATTTTTTTGGGTAGCTTGTTAAAAGTTATTGTATCAGTGTCTTGTTTTGGGTGCAGACGAAGGCTTTCGAACTGAAAAGTACAATTTCTCACTTGTGACTGTAATCTTGTGGAACTAACCAATTCCATTTCAGGTTTTGTTGACTTAGTCACTGTAGCTTGAATCCAAGCCATCACATCCTGTGAGAGTTAAATGGATTTGTCAACTTTTTCACTCCATTAGCCTCGGCTACATAGTGATTAGTGCCCTTGCCAACCACGACTAAAAGTCGAGTTTTTTATCCCTAGAAGTGGCAGGATTCAGTTTAGATAAATGCGTTAGAGATGAATACAATAGAAAGATTCCATCTGATGTTGATTTAAGAGTGAGATTAAGAGGGTCCATCTCAAGTAGTCACTTCTGACGTTTGTTGAATAGTACTCAGACAGAGATTGCGACACAGCATCTGGAGTTCTGAGCACAACAGAATAATTAATGCCAATCTTGGAATCAGACACGCCGAAGTCCGGAGTTTATATAGAATCGATAAGCCGTGGAAATCTAATCAATAACAGCTGGTTGTCTTCTTCAAATTACAGACCCTGGTCGTCTCATTTGTCCACAGCCTCCTATCACGGGTGTTGTGACAATAATATCGGTTACAGATGTTTCTTCTAACCACGATGTCAAGTTGTCTAGCATCTTTTCTCTAGCCCTTCCTAGTCTGGAAACTTTCAGACAACTGATAGTACAAAATGTTTAACAGACTAGGATGTTTCGTAAAACTCATAACAGGAAAACTTTAGCATTACAGATCTCTCATGAACGTGACTAACATTTAGAAGCTGTCAGTTATACAGGTGGAAGTGAAAAAAAAATGCATGTCTCCGAAACTGGAATACTGTGGTCATAACAAACGCCATTATTATAATAAACTATATTGCAGATTTGTTTTCCTGCTCATTGGCTTTCAACTCAAGCGTAGTCCATACACATGCTACTAATTATAGTGCACTGGACTGATTTTCTTGCGCGTGGCTTAGCTTTCCCTATCACCAGTGTCCCTCTCCGTCAGGCGAACCCACTCTGGTATTAGAGGTGCGTGTAATTTACGTCCCCAAGTCAAGGACGAGAAGTCAACATTTTAGACTAATAGCACCCGAGGGGTGATATGGTCAATGTCAAACCGACCGCCCCAACCCGGGAAGGTTAACCAGGTCAACAAATGCCCTCAGACGTCGGATGTGTCGGCCGAAAGGCGAAATTTTCGCAGCTCTACTGTAAACAGGCACAACGCAATCAAGTCCGAAAAAACTCTCCGGATCAGTGTTTCCCAACGTGAGGCCCACGCCCCACAGGGGGGCAATTTGACTGTTAAGGGGGGCAATTCGAAAATGGAAGACATCGGCTGAATATAACAAAACGGGGAGACTTGAGACTGAAGTTAACTAAATTGGCACCTGACATAAGATCTCTTTGCAGCAAGCCTCAAGCTCAAGGATCTCACTAAATTTAAATAATAAATAATTACTAATAATTAAAATAATATAGATAATATAGAAAAATCTTTCATTAAAATTATTTTGTACTTGAATTTCAGTTCTCCATTATATGTTTTGAAAATTTACTTACTGTGTTTGCTCAATAATTACCTAGTGATTTCTTCCTAAAACCTATCATTCAAGTTTCTTTAGTGAACATTTCAATTTTTGAATATTAAAAATAATGTATATGTTGAGGGAGGGGGGGGGGGCATGGGGCGGGGGAGGGGGGCAATATGAATTTTAGAAAGGCTTAAGTGGGGCATGGTACAAAAAAGGTTGGGAAACACTGCTCCGGATGAATGTAAAAGAAGAAGAAGAAGAAACCGACAGCCTGTATGTCAAATGACATTTGAAAACAAAACAGCTTGAGTCTCTGGACTTGGCTGATGACATTGCCTCCCTGTCCCACACAAGAAATCAGATGTGTGGTAAACACGCGCACACTGCAATCAGAACAGAAACCCTAACATATGTTACACAGGTAGTGAGTCAGGTGGGATGTGCAACCGTGCACGCACGCACATGTATGTGTATGGTGTGTATTGTGTGTGAGGAGGGGAGGGGAGTGAGTATGTCACATATAGTTGATACATGTCTGAAACATAAGACAGTGTCTCTGACTTTGGTATAAATTTAAGCAAGCAAGCAAGCAAGCAAGCAAGCAATCAATCAAGTAAGCAAGCAATCAATCAAGAAAGCAAGCAATCAATCAAGCAAGTAAGCAAGGGGCTCTATTAAACGCCTTAAGGCGCATACGGCTTATGGTGCTGGGTTCATATTTTATAGGCCAGTCGGGCACCTTATGGGTGACGTGTTCAATATCTCACTGGCAGCCTTTACCTACCAAGACTATTCCAGACTTACCATTTTTAAAAGTCAACTGTTGCAAAACACCCGATCTCTTCGAACGTCCGGGAACGTCTGAAAAGCAACTAACAAATGCATATCTTTATGATAATGCCACGGTAAGGAATTTCCAAACACTGATTAAATAGTGTACAGCTCAGCAAATCTAGATACTAACAAAGAAACACACATGCTTTAAAACATGTACTGTATCCTGATCACCATCTCCTAGATTCTTTGCAAAATGTTGCTCCCATAACGGAGCTCCAAAACACCTCTCTATCTCTTGCGATGTCTCTCTCCTCATGCACCCTCATGACCAAGACTTCCGGTTACCAAGATTGCGGTTAGGCATTTGAGCCGTTAAGGCCTCTGGAGTGTTTACGCTTGTGGCTATGGTTTGCATTCGCATTTTCCTCATGTAGGATTGGTAGTGCATGGTTCCGACGCCCTGCTACTGTGTGAGTGAGTGAATTTCATGTGGAATACTTTTGCATCTGTCCACGGTTGTTTTTAGCGTGAAATGCATGTTCGCAATGATGACGGCTGGCTGTTACTGAATTGACTGGTTTGCCTTTTCGGTTCACGAGTGCATTTTAAAGGAGACTCCCGGGGGTCGTCACTGGAGCAGCGGAGTTCGTGCTTTGTGCGGCGCTTTCGGCGGGGGTCGCCCTGCGGAAAGAGACCGAGCCATATGGGATAAAACCCGGCTCAATAAAGTCTTTCTGGTGACTGCCGATTCTATCGACGATGAACTGTAGTTTTCGTGGAGGATATTGTGTTAGCATTCTGTCCGCGGCATTATGCAGTGTACTTGTGCGGGCTGTGGCTTGCCTAGACTCCTGTCTGTTCCACTTTTCACATTGGGCAGTGAGGAGCATCTTGTGTGATATTTACTGGCACAGCAACGGAGCATAATGGGGACGACCCTTTGCCGTGAAATTGGAACCGCGACTAACTAACTAACTAACTAACCAACCAACCAACCAACCAACCAACTAATCAACCAACCAACTAACTAACTAACTAACTAACTTAACTAACTAACTAACTTAACTAACTAACTAACTAACTAACTAACTAACTAACTAACTAACTAACTAACTAACTAACTCACTCACTAACCCTCATGACCAAGGTTTGGTATGTATCCTGTGTCCACCTTCCTGGTGATTGACTCCTACCGCTTCTTCGTTGAACCATGTTTTCCATAACTGTTCTTTGCAAGCCACAATAACATCTCACCATATCTCATTTAATCTTGTTCCTCTTGTACCTAGCGATGTCGAGGTAAAGGACAAGCAGCGGGATATTTCACGTGTATGGACTTGATATAGGGTGTATTGTTAATGACTGTGCAGTTTTTGAAAATATTGCCGTTGCAAGTTTTGTATTTACTTACTGTGGTGTTCATGCAACACAATACAACAAAATAGGTAAATACACAACTTGGAACGGCAATATTTTCAAAAACTGCACAGTCATTAAAATACACCGCGTATATAGAGATTCCCAAGTCCACCGTAACATGGTCAGCCTCGTCTTCCAGTTCCATTTGGTCTGTAAAGCAATACTTGAAGTGACATACCAGTTAGTTAGTTAGTTAGTTAGTTAGTCGATAGATCATCCTCATTGCACATCGAACCATTCAGTCCATAAGTGCTCGGAACCCCTCCTCAGCAAATCCTGCAGCGTTTAACGGCTAACGACACCAGTTCTGTGTTGGTTTATGTCTTCTTTGGCTTCCTGCGTAGTGCTCTTGTTTGCCACCCTTCCCCCCTCTTTTAATTTGCTGTTCTCGTAGTCTGGCCATGGTTGTAGATTTACAGTCATCACTTGGTTCTCGCAAAAGTCTTTCTCCTTGTAGAGCATTCAGAATGTCAGCCTGGTTCGTGGCGCGTCCGCCCTCCACAGTAGCCTTACCTGCGAGCTTGTCAGCCCGCTCATTTCCTTGTACTCCCGCATGCCCTGGCACGAAGATGAAACTAATTTTTGCCAGCCGAGACCGCTCCAGAGACAGCAACCATTCTCTTCGGATCCCCCACCCCCCCATCTCTATCCTCTTGAGCATGCTCATTGAGTCGCTAAGGAAACATGCCCTAGTGAATGTCTGTGTCTCGAGCCATATTATTGCTTTACTTACTGCCATGACTTCCATAGTCAGGCTACTTGTGGTCTCAGCAAAAACACCAGAGTCCTCCTTCACAATTCTCTCTCCGGCCTGAGCCGTAAAGGCCCATGAGCTTCTCGCATGTCGGACGACCGACCCATCTGTATAAATGACATCATCACCGTCTAGCGAATTCTCGAAAATCAACGCTTGTACTTCCGCCTGCACAGCTGCCGGGTTGTCTTGTCTGCATATCCTGTCTAGTTGGATGCAAACTGAAAAGGGCGTACAGAAATCTGTTGGCACTTATAACCACTTCTCGCCAGGTTCTAAGTCCTCAAGTGAACACACCTGTTGAAGAATGTCTTCGTCTGGACCCATCCACGACCGTCCTCTTTTTAACCTGCTGCCCTTCACCTTCATAATTTCACTATGCAGTGGATGTTGTGTGTTTGCGTCCGGGAAGGTTAACCCGGTCAACAAATGTCCGCAGAAGTCGGATGTGTCGGCCTAACGACGCAAGAACGCAGCTCTGCTGTAAAAAGCACAACGCAATCACGTCCGAAAAAAAACTCCGGATGAAAGAAGAAGAAGAAGAAGTGTATTTGCGTTAACTACAGAATAAGAGTGTACAGAAATACAGAATACAAGTCTGCAGAGCTCGCGCCTACCTCTGAAGTGATATACTGTCAGTTGATAGACTATTTATACTGTCGAACCATTTAACTTACTGTTTTCTAATGAAATGTAGTGCTAACATAATCCCACTTTAGTCCTGATTTCTACAATCCTTCTTTTCTCTCGTCTTCATACATTGAGCCACAATGTATTTATATACATAAAAATAAATCATGTTAGCATACATATGAACGTTCAAAGTTTACGTGTAATGCGACATTAGTAGACATTAACTTCCTGTATTAAATCCCATTAACGAATCTATAAAGTGCACGTTAGATTTCCATTGATTTTATGACAAATACTATCTGGGTTAGATATATTTGTCACATAAAGTCTAGGTCATGTTATGTTTATTATGCAATCTATTTTATTACCACAATTCTGGTACCACGATGTCACAGTCAGTGCCCTGTTTGCCGTAGACGATAGAATGTTTTTATATGTTAATAAAAACCATCAGGGAGAAGGAGAAATGCGGGTGTTTCGAGGAGTTATGACTATTTGTGTTAATTTTCTGTAGTAATCCATTTCATGATATATGGTTTTTCCCGATCATCGTGTCTTTGTCAATATTTCAGAGAGGAGTATATATACAAAGTTCATACGGGTTGTCTCGTTCATATTTATAGGCAGGCTTAATGGTATCTAACTATGGGTGTCTGTGGATTGATTAATTAGTTTGGTTGTCAATGATCATCTTAATTACACATGGACAATGGGACCGTTAGGTTATTCAGGGTGATGACCCATTTTGTACTCACAAGGACCACCTCACGTACGAAACTATATATAATTCTTAGACATGGTTATTGTATTACTGTCTTTGACAACTCACGACTTAATCACTCACTACATGTTTAAAAAAAAATTAAATAAAACATATGCCTACCGTTTCTGATATTCAAATCTTGCACATGTTTTGCAAATTACACATCCGACTTAAAAACAACTTAATTCTTCACAACTTACAAAATTACAACCCTTATTTATCATGTTTAACTGATTAAATGACAACTTTCATGTTCAAATCTGTATAAATCACAATTGTCCATGTATGATACAACTTCAACTATCCTTTCCTTTCAGGATCTGATCTAATTACAAATGTTATGTCATTTCCATATCTGGCTAAATCACACATTTACTTTTCATTGCTAACTAAAACAACGGTATTCTCCTTTCCATATCTGACTAAATCATACATTTCCTTTCTATTGCTGACTAAAACAACTTTCTTTTTCTTTTCGTATTTGACAAAATCACAACTGTCCTTTCCTTTCCATAACCAACTCAGTTACATCCTTTCGTTCAATATCTGACTAAATCACTCACTAGCTCCTTTTGCTGTCACTTCATGAAACCAATCATTTTCACAAATTCCCTATTGATTGATAATATTGAAGACAAGAATACTTCGTGTAAAGTCTCAAGTTTCTGTTACAAAATCAAAGGTAGTGAGCATCAGTTTGATCTGGCCTCAGGCCATGCTGGTGTGTTGGTAAATTAGCAGGCGGTTACATTAGCTGGGTTTACACCTCTGCGTGGGATTATGGTGCATAAGACAAATGTGGTCATGGCCTTTTTTGTGACATACAAATAGATAATATGACCATTAAAAGAACGGAAACATACAAATACCTGGGTACAATCTTCAACTGCTCCAACATCATAAGGGAAGAAATACAAACTAGAATCAACTCTGGAAATAAGATATACTATGCACTAAAACATCTACTAAAATCAAATGCGCTATCTCGTAACACCAAAATCACAATATACAAAACACTGATCAGACGTGCTGTATGGCCCTGAAACCTGGAGTACAACGAAAGGAGACGAAGCCTTGTTACAAACATTTGAGAACAAAATAATTTTAAGACACATCTTTGGACCCATTAGGGATACACAAAGTGGAGAGTGGAAAAGAAGAAGTAACAAAGACATTTATGATCTGTTTAAGTCCCCGCTAATCACTGGTATCATGAAGGCTAATAGACTACAATGGCTGGGGCATATAGAAAGAATGGAATATAATAGGGAAATAAAACTCGCTTACACTCAGGAAATAAATGACCGTAGACCCCGAGGTAGACCAAGAAGACGGTAGAGAGATAATACATATACAGACCCACAAGCACTTGGAATCAACGACTGGCAAGAGAAGGTCCACCAGAGAGGCGAATGGAGACGGATTGTATCTGCAGCAAAGAACCTCAATGGCTCGGAACGCTGAAGAAGAAGAAGAAGAAGTATGTCATTTAGATAGATTGTCTAAACTGTATACCTTTCTGCCACGGTGTAATTAGATCGTCTAAATTATATACCTTTCTGTCATGATTTAGTTATATTGTCTTAATTGTATTCCTTTCTGTCATTTACATAGATCACCCAAATCGTGTACCTGTCTGTCACGTAGGTAGATCGTCTAAGTTATATACATTTATATCATGATTTAGGTAGACTGTCTAAATGTTAAACAGTTCAGCCATAACATAGGTAGACCGTAGAACTCCCTGGTCATCCACTGCACCTGTATACGTCTCCAGTCGTCTTGACTTGTCTTGCCACTGGACTCAGATGGGTTCAGGAGAGAGTGGGAGGTCGAAGAATTGCGCAAGTCTTCATCATTTTAATCCAATTCATAGTGCCTACCCAGTTAACAGAGAAGGACTGTGGAAAATTATTGCGAAACATGGCTGTCCACGAAAGTTTGTCCAAATATTGCGGCTATTTCATGATGGTATGAGGCAAGAGTTCGGGAAAAGGGTGGGCTGTCTGAGCCCTTTCCTGTCACCAATGGAGTGAAGCAAGGATGTGTCCTGGCACCAACACTGTTCAGCCTTATGTTTTCAGCCATGCTCACGAATGCTTTCGAAAACAACAACACTGGAATAGTTTTATGGAACAATCTACACTTAGGTGGTGATGTCGAGAATATAACGTCGACTACTTTTGCTTCCCAAGATATTTCCTGGTACTACATTTAGGCTGGGGTAGACTTGAACGTCCCTGGCAATTTTAAGAATCGAGCTTAATGTGAATTCGAAGAAAAGGTAATTAATGATGGTAATAATTACAACTATTGAATTGGTCTATAAAAATTACTGTGGAGCGATGTTTTTTAAACCTCTGATACGTCTGCGCAGTGGTGGCCATTTGGCATATGTAGTAAGCTAGTAGATCTTATAATACTATAAAGGGCATTAGGGTATTTATAATATTATAATTTATAAAGGGTATTTTTACACGTCTTGAGTCGTTTTGGGCATATAGCGCTGAGTGGTCTCGACGTATGGTGTCCGCCTCGAGGGCTGGAGGTCCCGGGTTCAAGCCCCGGTGAGGACAGGGATTTGTTCACGTGGACTTCTAGTAACAAAATTTCCCCTACTCTCTGGGTAGTGAGATCGGACGCCCGTGTGTATTGTTGGGCACGTAAAAAATCCATTGGCAGTTGGAAATCGAAAATGAGTAGCCTAACGGCGCTGCCCGGGCAAGATTTCGAGTTAAAAATCTACCCAAAGTATTTGAGGATCCTCGCCGGTGCTACGGATTTCGTGCACTGAGATTAATTTCTCCGGACTCAGACTTGAGGTAGGAGTAGAACGGAGCACTTATGGATTAGACCCGTGTGCCGTGATGTTGATCCATCGACTAAACTAAACTAAACTAAACAACACTATATGATGATAGATTGATCTATGTGTTGTAGCATCACTTAGGTATCGGGATAATGTGTGGAGGGAACCGGAAACTCTACAAACATAGTCGAAAGGTTAGTGGCAAAATGGTACCTCTAGACCAGTGATTCTCAACCGGTGGGGAATCTCTCCCCCCCCCCCACCCCGCCGGAGGGGGCGAGGATATTAGGGTTTCCATGGGGACGCAGAGGTGTTTCCAAGGCACCAGGGCCAGGTTATATACTGGCCAAGACCTACTAACACGTCCTAGTCGTGGGTCCTGGGCAACAGGTCATTTCGGTGTCCTGGCTAACGTAGTAGGATCGCTGATTCTTCCGAAGTCGGAGAATTTCTGCCTGCACGGCGAGGAACCGCCAGTCTGCACACCAATAAGCCAGGCATGGGACAACGGATACTCACGCAAACCTCAGTCCGGTATGACATCACACTGATGTTGGACAACAAGGTGTCTTCATCCGACATACAAGATTTCACACTGGAGTTCACAGCCAGCGAACGCAAGCATGCAAACAAGCAGGGTTTCCAGGGTGTATAGGAATTAAGATTATTTCAAGATCGTGTTAATACAAGAACCGATTACTTGAGATTGTTTTTCCCTCCATAATTTACGGTTCTATACTCCTCGCTCTGGTCGCGGGATCCGCACGAGTCAGGCGGGGAGTCTGACGGTAGTACACGCTTACACAGGTCTAGACACTTGTGATTGACAGATGTACGCGCCCCATGGTCCAGGCGCGTACGAGGCCCTCACCTGTGGGACTTGGCTGAACGCCTCTAAGTCAAGTTCCATGTTTTCAGGGTTGGCTACCATTCGCCACCTGCTCGTGGAGGCGAGGTCTCATAGCTTTGACGCTGAGGTGCCAGCGTCTGCAGCCTACCTTGTTCCAGACGTACTGGTTTTCCATTCCTCTGGAATAAACAAGGCTAGGCCTAGAGAGGGAACATGCAGCTTGGGCATGGCATGTTCTCTGAAGCTCTGCCCAGGCATTGAGATGGAATTTTGGCCAAATTCCAACTCACATACATACAGTCTGTCAAGACTGCAAGGTGCCACTCACTTTTCGCTCTTCTGAAATTCGTTTCATAACGTAGGTAGACCTGCAAATCGCTTTTTGTATAGACGTCTAGACTTGCTCTAGTAGGTGTTATTATATTTAGCATCAATTTATACGTATACTGTGTTGGGGCGGGAGAGGGATTTATAGGGTGGAAATGGGAAAGGGAGAATGACATTCTGAACATATGGTGAAGGGGTGCATGGGCCAAATAAAGTTGAGAACCACTGCTCTAGACATCAGCTTGGAGTCTGTTGACACAGAGATATAGGTATGTAGATAATACCTGTGGAGGGTTGGACAATGACATACATAAAACCTGTGGAGGGTTGGACGATGAGATATATAAAACCTGTGGAGGCTTGGGCAATGATATCCCAAAAACCTGTGGATGATTGGAGTCTGTGGACACTACAGTTGTGCACACCAATATTACTATCATACCCAATTGTCTTGTCAACTGGTGTGGGCAATGATGCATTTCCACATATCACGATCTCCATCAGAATAACAGCCTTTCATAATCATCATCTTCATCATCATCATGTGCTATGCCAGTAAGCGTGAACTGTCATGTTTCATCATCTCACACGATCACCGGAGTCGTTTATCAGCGCTATGTTCTTGTCTCGGCTAGCAGGGAGGGCACCTCTTGGTGGTATTTTGCCTATGAACAAAGGGGAGGTGGTCGCGCGCTTGTGGGACCAGGTGGAGAAGGCGGAGGAACAGATTGAAAACCAATATGTGGAAAGAATGAGATTGCGGGGGATCGGCAGGGGTTCTGGAAGAATCTCAAAACTGAGAGGGAAGACCAGGAGAACTTTTAATAAGATAGCGATGGGAACGATTAGTAGTATGACTCTTCGCTGGCTGTTGAACGAGGGGACGGAGCACGTATGGGAATGTCCTGAGTGCAGTGATGTTGGTTCTTAACTCAACTCAACTCAACTCTTTTGTCTCGACCATACCATGTAGCCAAGCCATTCAGATATTTACTGCTCTGTTTTCCCCGTGTTGGTTTCCCCTCAATCTTGCCAGTTATTACCAAGTTCGTCAATTTATTTCTTCTTATAACGCGTCCAAAAATTGTAACTGTCTACGTCTAATTTCTCTGATCGG
The DNA here is from genome assembly GCA_963921405.1 of Cepaea hortensis. NCBI lineage: Eukaryota > Metazoa > Mollusca > Gastropoda > Stylommatophora > Helicidae > Cepaea > Cepaea hortensis. The sequence continues at coordinate 37,604,753 of OY992876.1, read as the reverse complement.
TTTACGGTTTTCATTTGTTTCCTGTAGGACTTGGTTATTGATTTTTCTGTCTGTCCATGGTATTCTTTGAATATTTTCCGTTGAAAACGCATTTCCACAGCTATTAGATGTTTTTCAGCTTGTCTGCTTATTGTTCACGCTTCACATCATGCAAAACTGCAGGTTCTTTGCAGCACCTCAACACTATTTTTGTAGTTGTAATTTACATCTTTTTATTGGTCAGTATGTTTTCCATCTTGCAATGTTCTAATCTTTTCAAGGCATCTCACAACAGATGGTATGACTGTTCTGAGATAATTGTACCGATTCATTTGTTTGAGAAAATTCCCATTTACTTGTATATTACATTGTGGTATATTCCTAGTGACGACCATAATCTGTGTCTTCTTAACATTTAATTCTAACCCTAGTTATTCACTGTGTGCAACAACCGCTTCTACTAACTGTTGTATATCCTGCTATTTTTCAAAACTGTCAACTGTCGTTTACTGCCAATATAGTACGTTGCGGTGTATGGCAGAGCGGTCTTTGAGCCTGAGGAATAATGGCCGCCTGGCTAGTGCAGTCGCCGCGAACTGTGCAGGTTAAGGTTTTCTTTTTGCCCCCGACAGGAAAAAACCCCACACCTTACCGAGAGATCGAACTCGGGTCTACCGAAGGAGAGACCGGCGTGCAAAATGCTCTTCCACATCGCAATGTGGATGCCTAGGACCCTAATAATATAAACATTCCAAGAAATAATAGTAAACTAGAAAGGCCTTTGCTTGGATCCACTGAACAAAAGAAACAGAGGTAGACTTAACAACAAAAAGTAGAGGACAAGTAGAAACAGAAATCTCATCTCATCTCATCTCATCTCATCATGTTCCTCTTGTACCTTGCGGTGTCGAGGTGAAGTATAAACTTCGTGAGAGTGCCCGGTTATGGGCTTCGTATATCGACATTCCCATGGATTCTGTTATTCCCTCCGTCCAGCGTTTACGTGGTCGGCCTCTTCCTCTGTTTCCATCTGGTCTGTACGTCATTGCCTGTTGTGGCATGCTGTTGACTGGTAGCCTACTTGCATGGCCAAACCATTTGACTTGCTGCTTTCTAATAAAATCTAGAGCAGCTTTAACCCCCACTTTAGTCCTGATTTCTTCATTTCTGATCTTATCTCTTCTTGATACGTTGAGTATTCTTCTCAGGAACCTCATTTCTGTTGTTGTGATTTTTCTTTTCTCTTTTTCTGTCATTGTCCAGGTTTGGCATTGGTAGCACAGAGTTGGTAGGAAGATTGTGTTGTAAAGTGCTTTCTTAGTAGTTATTGATACATGTTTGTTCTTTAGTATTGGTGCCATTTGTCCAATGAGTTGATTTGCCTTATTGCACCTATTTTCGATCTCGTCTTCTGATCTGCCATTTGATGATATTATACTTCCTAGGTACTTGAAGCTCTTTACTTGTTTCAAGGGATGTTCGTTTAGGTGAATTGTTGCTGTTTGTTCTTCTTTAGTTATAGTCATTACCTCTGTTTTGCTTGTGCTAATTTTCATGTTATGTTCCCTACACATTTCGTTTAGACTATTCATGTGGTCTTGTAATTCAGCTTCTGATTTTGCTATTAGTGCTTGGTCGTCCGCAAACAGGAGTTCTCTAATGGTTAGATTTGCAGATGGTTCTTCTTCTGTGTTCTCGTCATGCGGTATTCTTGCTGTCTCTGCTTGGCTGGTTTCTTTACATATGTTGTCTATATATGTTATGAACAAGAGAGGGGACAGGACACAACCTTGTCGTACTCCAGATCTTATGGTGAAGGGTTCTGAGTGTCCTCCAGTTGCTCTCACTATGCATTCACTGTTGTCGTATAAACTTCTACATAGGTTTGTTAGATGTGTACTCACTCCATATTGTTTAAGGATTTCCCACAGCTTGTTTCTATCTACCCTATCAAATGCCTTTTCTTGGTCAACAAAGGCTAAGTAGAGTGTTTCATTGAATTCAATTGATTTTTCTATAAGTTGTCTAAGAGCAAAAATGGCGTCTGTGCATCCTTTGTTTTTCCTAAATCCAAGCTGCGTTTCGCTTAGCTGGGGTTCTAAAGTAGTTCGTAATCTTTTTTCAAGAATTTTGCAAAATATTTTCCCAGTATGACTCAACAGTGAAATGCCTCTGTATTGTGTGCAATCTCTTTTGCTGCCTTTGTTTTTCCAAATTGGGATAATTATGGCGTTTCCCCAGTCTCGTGGTGTCTGTTGTTCTACCCAAACATGGTTGAATAGTCTATGTAGCCAAGCTGTTCCTACTTCCCTTGCTGCTTTAATTAGTTCATTTGGTATTTCATCCTGTCCTGGTGATTTGTTCAATGGGGCTAATCTGATGGCTTCTATAATTTCTTCTTTTAGTATGTCTGGTTCTAGTTCCTCGGTGACATCTGTGTAGGTCTCTTGAATTCCTGTGACATCTGATGGGATGTTGAGAAGTTGTTCGAAATACTGCTTCCATCTTATTAGGATGTGTTTTTGTTCACTTATTGGTTCTCCATTTTCGCTGTTAATTATTTCAGTTGGGTCAAAGGGTACTCCTCTGGTTCGCATTGCACTTATCTTTTTGTAGAAGTTTCTGGTTGCCTCCTTGTAGTTTTTATTTAGGGTTTCTCCATACTCTTCCCAGTCTTTCTGTTTTTCCCTCTTTACTATTCTACTCACATGTCTTCTCGATATTCTGTATTCTATGAGATCACATTCCTGTTTGCTCTTCAACCACTTTTTATATTTTTCCTTTTTTTCTTTTACCGCTTTCTTTACTTCTGCGTTCCACCAACTTGTTATTTTCTTTATCCGTGTTTTGCATTTTTTCGTGGTTCCGCATGTTATTTTTGCAGTATTTAAAACGCTTGATTTGAACGTCTCCCATTCTTCTTCCACTGTTTTTCTTTCCGTAGGTAATTTTACAAAGAGTTCAGTTAGTTCTTTCTCATAATTTTCCCTTACTGCCTCGTCTTTAAGGTTTTTTAAGTTTACTGATTCGCATGGCATGTATTTTCCTGCTTTTTGTTTTCTTCTTCTAATGGTTCTTATTGTGGCAACGACTGCTTTATGATCTGTGTTTATACTGAAATTGGGCACTGCTCTTGCATCTAATATATTTCTCTTTCTGTTATTTCTTGTTAATATAAAATCAATTTGGCTTTTAGTATCTAGATTGTTCCATTTATACCAGGTGTATACTTGCGAATCTTTATGTTTATAGAATGTGTTTGTTATATAGAGATCGTGTTGGCTGCAAAGCTCTATCAGTCTACTTCCGTTATCATTCCTTTCATTTTGCTGATCTCCAAATGCTCCCAGGTGTTTTTCTATGCCCCCTCTGTTATGTCCTAGTCTTGCATTGAAGTCTCCCATAACTATGATGTTGTCCTGCTTATCTATTTTATTTAGCACATCATGTATGTCTTCGTAGAAGTCCTCACATTCTTGCTCATTATTGTTTGCATTACATGGTGCGTATATCTGTACATATGTTGTGATTGTTTGTTCTTTTATTCTCACTGTTATGATTCTTTCTGATATATATTTTATTTCTAGTATTGCTCTTGCTAGCTGTGGTTCGATGACCATTCCCACACCGTGTCTTGCCCTTTCTTGCTGTTCTACTCCAGAGTAAACAAACGTGTAACTGCGGTGGAGCTCCTTGCATCCTTTCCCTTTTGTTCTGGTGTCCGCTATTCCCATCAGACCAATATTCCTCTTCTCCATTGTTTCTATAAGCTCTTCTTCTTTACTATTGAAACCACAGACGTTCATTGTGCCTATTTTTTGAATCGCTGATCTATCTCGTAGTCCGTTAACATTGCCGGGTCGATAGCCGTTTGGGTCAGTCCGTTTATACTTCTTAGTTTTTCTACGAGCAGTATGAAGATCCCCTGCCGGCTTGCTAGGCCAGTCGCAGGTTTAGGACACTAATCTGACCACAGGGAGTCCATCCCCTATGGCGAGCCATAGCCCCGTTAGCCCATGACCTCGCGGTCATGGTTGCCCGGTCTGCACCACGTGGAGGTGGGGGTTGACTTGTGTAGTCTGCGGGTCATCGGCAGGCTACTAATTTTCGCTCTTCACCCCTCCTGGGAGAGGCTAGCCGATCCTAACCCTGAAACAGAAATGAATAATAATATAGGGTGGTGTCTAGCGGAACTGGGTGGGATAGCTGGGTAGACAAGGGGTTGAAGTCAGTTTGATGAGAACACATGTCTCAATGGGGGATATATAAGTGAAAGAATAAACTCACTGATATCCAGGCCAAAACACAACTTACTCAATGTGTGGATATATATGTCAGTATATTTGTTCGTGTGGTGGAGTACAGAAAGATATCAGGATCGAATCGGCAGGTCCATCAATGAACACAAACAACTGTTCAATGAAAATTGACAATAAATGCTTAATCTCTTGCAGCAGAGACAGCAAGTGTTTGTTGGCAATCACCTACAGTACACCACCGACAATAATGATGACGAAGATAACGACTTCCGCGATAAATTGCTGGATGTGTTAATAGCTCTACAATTGAAAGATGGTTGTAGATACCACGTGATGTTTCTGGTTGCCATGGTTTGACGGAATTTAAAACTGAGCTGTAGAAACGGTAAAATCCGGTGTGAGAACGTTACGATTGCTAGTTAATCGATGCTTTTGTCAGAGCTCTTATGTAATGTGTAACTATTGCGTTTTTAGCCAATTTTAAATAAAGAAACTAACCATGCGTTGAAAAATAGTTATGACTTAGCATGTGTAGTTTTCGTGACTAAATTGTACGAACCATTACGTCGTCTTCATATTTAACTGCTTCTCATAGTGCATCTATTTCGGTATCAAGTTGGAAGTCAACGTAGCTGAATGGTTTAACGCACTCAGGCATAAAGTTTCTATGGTGGACGTGGCAGAGTTCGTTCTGCATGCCAGTCGGGTGATTTAAATAATGATTTAAATTACACGTACCTCAGAAGTCGGAGTGCGTTCGCCTGATGGCAGGGGAAACACTGGTAATAGGGAATCCTAGCTCACAAGCTAAAATCAGTTAAGTGCACACCCTAGGAGTAACAGCTACAAGTAATAGTAGCTCTTGTCTTAACTACACTTGAGCTCAAAGCAAACGAAAAAAAAAAATATCAAGTTGAAAAAAGCTTTTTGGACAGGACATTTTTGAAGTGATTGTGCAAGTTGGTGCTCGCTGCTTCTGGCATTCCCCGAACGTTTACAGTGCTCCAGGCTGTGCTGGCACAAACTAAGTTTTACGGAAAAACTCCTTACAAAAGATGTTATTTTATTTGTTATTCCAGGTTAACTCAGTCGGCAGGGCATGACACTCGAAATCTCAGCATCGTGGCTTTAAGCCTCACGTAGGGCATGACACTAGTAATCTCAGGGTCGTGGCTTCAAGCCTCACGTAGGGCATGACACTAATCATCTCAGCGTCGTGGATCAAACCTCACGTAGAGCGTTAGTTTTTATTAATTTTTGACGGCGTCTGTTGGGGTAAGTGCACGCAACTTCACACCAACCTGACACACCGGGGGTTTGTCTGTTGTATCTGTTAGCATTCCCCTACAGTACACCATGGACAACAATAAAGACGAAGATAACGACCTGGACGATAAATTGCTGGATGTTTAATAACTCTGCCGTTGAAGGATGTCAGGCAGTTTCCCAATCCTGGACATACCGGCTGTTTATCTGTTCTTTCTGACAGTTTTGTATTTCCCAATCCCTTGACATACCGGCTGTTCTATCTGACAGTTTTGTATTTCCCAATCCCTGGACATACCGGCTGTTTATCTGTTCTATCTGACAGTTTTGTATTTCCCAATCCCTGGACATACCGGCTGTTTATCTGTTCTATCTGATAGTTTTGTATTTCCCAATCGCTCGACATACAGGCTGTTTATCTGTTCTATCTGACAGTTTTGTATTTCCCGATCCCTCGACATACCGGCTGTTTATCTGTTCTATCTGACAGTTTTGTATTTCCCAATCCCTGGACATACCGGCTGTTTATCTGTTCTATCTGACAGTTTTGTATTTCCCAATCCCTGGACATACCGGCTGCTTATCTGTTCTATCTGACAGTTTTGTATTTCCCAATCCCTGGACATACCGGCTGTTTATCTGTTCTATCTGACAGTTTTGTATTTCCCAATCCCTGGTCATACCGGCTGTTTATCTGTTCTATCTGACAGTTTTGTATTTCCCAATCCCTGGTCATACCGGCTGTTTATCTGTTCTATCTGACAGTTTTGTATTTCCCAATCGCTGGACATACCGGCTGTTTATCTGTTCTATCTGACAGTTTTGTATTTCCCAATCCCTGGACATACCGGCTGTTTATCTGTTCTATCTGACAGTTTTGTATTTCCCAATCCCTGAACATACCGGCTGTTTATCGTTTCTATCTGACAGTTTTGTATTTCCCAATCTCTGGACATACCGGCTGTTTATCTGTTCTATCTGACAGTTTTGTATTTCCCAATCCCTGGACATACCGGCTGTTTATCTGTTCTATCTGACAGTTTTGTATTTCCCAATCCCTGGACATACCGGCTGTTTATCTGTTCTATCTGACAGTTTTGTATTTCCCAATCCCTGGACATACCGGCTGTTTATCTGTTCTATCTGACAGTTTTGTACTTTCCAATCCCTGGACATACCGGCTGTTTATCTGTTCTATCTGACAGTTTTGTATTTCCAAATCCCTGGACATACCGGCTGTTTATCTGTTCTATCTGACAGTTTTGTATTTCCCAATCCCTGGACATACCGGCTGTTTATCTGTTCTATCTGACAGTTTTGTATTTCCCAATCCCTGGACATACCGGCTGTTTATCTGTTCTATCTGACAGTTTTGTATTTCCCAATCCCTGGACATACCGGCTGTTTATCTGTTCTATCTGACAGTTTGAACTCAAGCTTAGTCCACATAAGCGCTGCTACTTATAGTTGCACAGGACTGAATTTGTGCATGTGGATTAGCTTTCCATATTACCAGCGTACCTCGCCATCAGGCGAACATACTCCGACTTCAGAGGTACTTGCAATTTACGTTCTCAAGTCAAAGACGAGAAGTCAAACATGTTAGTCCAGCTTACCGGTGTAGGGGCTGAACCCACTACCGCGGCATTAGCACATAGGATATTTAAAAACGAGAGTTCTTATCCATTCGGCCAATCCGACCTCCGTATCTGACAGCAATATGCATGTAAGACAAAGAATGCTACAAACAGTATTAACCAGTAACCATATTTAACCATAGATATCCTGTCTGGACAACGGGTTGGAGGTATACTAAGAACGACATACCTTGAACTTGTAATGGGCATGATATAACTCTAGGTCTTCTCCGAGTGGTTTGGTGTATGTCGTGAGTAATCATCACCACCTATTTACGTCCTATTATGCCTGTCTGTAGATGTGAAGTTCCAGTACTCGTTTTGCACGCCCCGCTGTGTCTGATTCTGGATAGGGGTAGGAGTACTCTACAACATGGTCGTTGTAGAGGTGGTAGTCTAGTACCGCGTCAGGAGGAAAGACTCTGCGTGAACTACTAACCTCGCTCCGATGGATAATTCCCCTTACTTCCTTCCCCTCACGGCCTCAATGTCCAACACAGTTTTATTCAAGTCCCCTACGCCCCTTATCAACACCCCCCATCTCCGCAATCGTATAGTCCACTTCCAAGCCAGTTGCATGTCCTTCGCAGGACGTGGTAGTCATCACTAGCATTATCTCTGCTTTCTGTGACTTCCTGGTTGGTTTGCGTGAGGTCGCTTCTCATTGCGTTCTGAAAACTGTAACTTGTGCTACTTTTTGATATCAAACGCTTGTTGGTCTGCATCCATATTGCCCACAGCAGCGTTTCTAACTTGGCGTGCGGAATTGCGAACTGCACCCGTTACATCGCCCCAGAGTTACACATCCATATTTTTTCCATTCGCTTCTCCTGGGCGCACCCCGATCCCCCAAGCGTGGGTTCCCTCACCGGTTGACTTAACCAATCACCGAGTTTCTGGCTGTACTGACCTTTAATCAGTTGACCCCGTTAACCATAACAACATCCGTTTCTTTCCACCCATGGATAGCCGTTCCAGCTAGGACACAGATAAGTTGATATTTGTACATTCATGTAGTGTCGATCGTGTATTTGTTAGTCTATTTTTGTTTGTTTGTTCTGTGCTGACGAAGGCTTTGGCCGCAACGTCCATTGTTTTTTTGTAGTTGTGCTTTGGTAAAGATCTCAACCTACTTCTCGTTTTTCAGTGATTCATTCATTCCGATGGATACAGTCTGTTTCAAGGCTCATGCAATCTGAACTCCAGTGTATTGGACTTAAAAGATACAACTAACAAATTAACAGATGATTCACAAACAACAACAACAACAACAACAACAAGAAAAACAAGAAAAACAATAACAACAACAACAATATCACGAAAAAGAAGGAGGAAGAAAAATAAGAACAACTATAATTAGAACAAGAAGAACAAGAGCGAGAACAAGGAGAAGACCAGGAAACAGGATGGCAACAAGAACAAGAAGAACAACAGGAACAACAAGAACAAGAACAACCACAAACCAAACAAAACTAACAGCAGCAGCTGCAGCTGCAACGACAACAACAACAACAAAATAAACATCTGCAAGAACACCAGCAGGAACACAACAACGACAGCAATGAGATTAACAACCCCTAGAGCAATCAAGAACAATAACAACAACAACAACAATAACAACAACAAGAAAAATACAACAAGAGCAATAACAGCAACAATAATAATAATAACAACAATAGCAATGACAACAAAAAGAACAATAAAAAAAAAAAAAACACTAATACGGCCAACAGCAACAACACCAACACCAACAATAAAAACAACGACACAAGCATGTATCAATGTATGATGTTTATTATCAACAATATGTGTAATGATGAATTTTTTTTAAAGATGGTAACTAAAATTACGAAGCTGAAAACAATAGTTACACATTCCATAGTATTACCATTTCCTAAATACGACAAAACATGACGAACGAAGAAATGTTATACAATATTGTTGATTACAGTTAGCATCATAATTAAAGAAAAAACACAACTAGCTACAGCAACGTTCGTGTTAGTAGTTTAAAACTAGAATATAGTTGCATTAAAAAAAAGTTATATGCGTTAAAATAGAATACCCATAATGCCATACTGATTACCATAAAATTATGGATGATAATGATGAACTAGAAATGGAGCGAAGCATACAGGAAACTACAATAATATAACACACAACACGGCCTCTGGCAAGAGGAGATAACCCGCTGTAAGTGAACTTGTGCCAGTATGTCATTTAACAATGACATTGAAGAGTTACGTCCACTTGTCACATTTACAGATTTAGAAAGCAGATATTGGGCTGTATTTTCACTCCCATCACTTCAAATATTGAATGATTTACAGTAAATGTGGTATACCTCTCTCCGAGTTGTCAGGTAAGTTTAACTCATTCTATACCAAGCAAGACACACTACTGTGACCAGTCATTTCGTACTAGACATAAACGCTTTCAGAATCTATCTTCGCTAATACAGATAAAGACAGTTTGTCTTCGCTCCTTCAGATAAAGGCAGTTATTACTTTCAACCATTGCGGCCAAGATGTTAAACCACTGATTGTGATCTCCCCAGAACTGTAGAGTCTAAGAAATAAGAAACCATAAATATTCGTTTAAGAAGCCATCTTGGTTTTGGTTGGATAAGACTACTTGGGAGCCGCTGTATCGTTGTGACTAGGCGCTCGTCTGCGGATTCGTTGGTCATAGTTTTGAATCCGCGTTGAAGTAGATTTTAAAATCGATATGTGCTCCCAAGTCGAGCCTGTCTAAAATTGGTACCAGAAAATGTGTTGGGAAGTGAAGGCGGCCGGTGTGAGACTGGCCACATCACAGACTGAGTAACAATTGGCTTATTAAAACATGAGTCTGGCACCATGGACCCAATGCGCCTTATAGCGTTAAAAGTGACCTTTACTTACTTTACTAGTACTTTTACTCAACTCAACCCAGTGTGTGCAAGCTGTTATGTTACGTAATGAGCACGGCATTACTTTAACTTCTTCTAGCCCAATATTTCATTACTTTAACGCCTTCTAACCCAATCTTTCATTATTTTAACTCCTTCTAACCCAATCTGTTAGTACAATAACGCTATATAACCCATTCTTACGATCTTAAAATAACAATGCATTGGGACTAATCAAGTCAGTCCACACAGACCATCCTCTGGCACCTGCTCGAGAAAATGTAGTCAAGAAAGGAAATCCTACCTCGTGGCTTTCAAATCATCTGCAGTTGGGGGACAATGGCAGGGAGGTTATGGTGGCCACCGTAGGAACAGACGGGACAGGGTTCGATCCCAGGAAATGGCTGGGGACTTTTCCAAGAACTATTGGCACCTTTTGATATCACAATGCCCCTTGGTCTTTTGGGTAGTGAGATCGGTTACCTAGCCTTGACAGAGAAGCGCTAAAATAGGAGGCCCCATGCGCAAATTGTGTACGGGAAAGATCCTACGGCAGTTGGAGGTGGGGACGAGTAGGCCGCGGGAAAGATCCTACGGCAGTTGGAGGTGGGGACGAGTAGGCCGCGGGAAAGATCCTACGGCAGTTGGAGGTGGGGACGAGTAGGCCGCGGGAAAGATCCTACGGCAGTTGGAGGTGGGGACGAGTAGGCCGCGAGGCCGCTGCCATTGTATAATTGTTAGGTAAGAAAATATACCCACCCGTAGATAGAGCCCGTCACCTGGGATGGAAACTGTCTAGAGAAGGTAAACCTGGCACACATGCACGCCGAAGTCAAACACACTGATCTCTGAGGTGCATGACTGGGTGTGACTCAATTCCCTCGACAGAGGACCGAAGAAGAGGAAGATTGGCAGTCGGCCAGACATTGGAGTAATCGGAAAGTTCCCCTTTAACGTTTTGAGAAGTATTGGGTATATGGTGCGAGTCCATATTTTATAGATAAATAGGCCATAGGTGAGTAATGTGGTCAGTATCAGATCGGCCGCCTTTACTTCCGAGAACTTTTTCTGGTACCCATTTTAGGCTGAACCTAACTGGGAGCCCATATCAATTACATAACAACAACAACAACCACAACAACAACAACAACAACAACAACAACAACAACAACAACAACAACAACAACAACAAATCCCCACTTTGAGGGGAATTCGAACACATAACCCCGAACCGGCATGTAAGCGTGCTAGCCACCAGGTCACCCCGCAATTACAGTAGAACTGGTTTTTGCATCAGTGTAATGTGATAAACCAAGTTACCTGATTAAGTGTCGTGGGATGATTAATCGCCTTAAGCCATTTCCCGTATCTGCCATGGGCTTATACGTCACTGAGATGTTGTCAGTACGGTTTAATACAACATGCCTGCTACCATATTAACAAATTGTAAGTCATAACTGTGACACACCCTTACTTCCTATTTTCCGCCATCCTACCTTTTGTTTCGTACTGAATCTGTTAAGGAAATAGTATCATATCCATCCATCATATGCCATGCCGATAACCGTGGGCGGTCATGGTTGTTCATCTCACTCGATCACCAGAGTCTTGGATCAGCTCCGTGTTTCGGTCCCGACCATGCCACGTGGCCAAGCCATCCAGGTATTTGCTTCTTGGTCTGCTCCTTGGTCTATTCCCTTCGATCTTGCCAGTTGTCACCAAGTTCTCCAATTCATTTCTTCTCATAACATACCCAAACAATTTTGACTACGTCTAATATCCCTAATCAGTTTACGATGTTCATTTGTTTCTTGAGGGACTTGTTCATTGTTTTTTTCTGTCTGTCCATGGTATTCTTTGAATTTTCCTCAGAAACCACGTTTCCACAGCCATCAGATGTTTTTTCAGCTTGTCTGCTCATTGTCCGCGCATCACATCCCCATAAAAGTACAGGTTCTATGTAGTACTTCAACATTCTTTTTCTCGTTTCAAATGATATCTTTTTATTAGTCAATATGTTTTTCATCTTGCAAAAAAGGCTACCTTCGCAATGGCAATACTTGTTCTAATCTCTTCAAGGCATCTCCCATCAGATGTTATGACTGGTCCGAGATCATTCATTGGCACCTTTCCGTCTTGACAGACGATAGTTTGGTACATTGTGCTTCAAAAAGGCTTAATAACTATTACCCATGGCGGTGGCAAGTATGGCTGAAAAAGGCCAATTCGCGCTGCAAATGTTTGTCCACAGTGGATGCATGTGAAAACATGGTCACCTCCACCTTCACGCACCATCCCACGTCTCTCACGCTCCGCGTGTGCCCTATCTGCAATCACCCTCTCCCTTGTTCCGAGATAGCTGTATTAAATAACAAACACAGTGACTTGCTTGGTACAGAATTAGTCAAAGTATGTATAAGTTAACGTATGCATAAGATAAAGTATGTATAAGATAAAACAATGCAATTAGCAATGACATAAAAGATCGAACACGTAACATACAATGTTATTATAATGTAGCTAAGAAAATAGTGTACAGGATATACATGTATTGTTACAAAGTGAACCATAATACAAATGTGGTTCAAGAAAAACATGAGACATAAGTATAAGGTTAAAATATGCATGTACAATGCGATTTCTAAGCACCCCTCATTCCGAGGCAGTGTTTAATATAACTAATTATGTATATAATAATATCCTTTTTGAATGTAAAATTCAAGGGGAAACCATCACATTAATTTCCCCAGAAATACATGAACATGTGACAAAAAATGATTGAAGGGATGACAAGTTCAGACACCTCTTACCGCCCTTCAGACTGAGTAACCTGAAATAGAGCGACACAGCAAGGAAAGAAACATGCTGTCATCAAGTATACCTGACATAACCATCGCATTTCCTTTAGTCAACAAGGCATCATACTTTGATGCAGCGCTCCTGACATGACTACAGTTTCCTTAAGCAAGGAAAGCAGCATACTTTTATCAGCAAATATGACCACATCTTTCATGTGACACAACCACATCCTTCCATGTGACACAGAAACATTCTTTAATGTGACACAGCCACATTCATTCATGTGACACAACCACATTCTTTCATGTGACACAACCACATTCTTCCATGTGACACAACCAAATCTTCAGTGTGATACAACCACATCCGTTTATATAACAAAACTACATTATTTTATGTAACACAACCACACCTTCCAAGTGACACAAGATCCAGTCATGTGACACAACCAAATCTTTTCCTGTAACACAGCCACATCATTCCATGTGACACAACCACAACCTTTCACGTGAAAGACAAACATCCTGTCATGTTACACAACCACACCCTTGCATGTGAGACAACCACATCCTTCCATGTGACACAACCACATCCTTTCACGTGAAAGACAAACATCCTGTCATGTTACACAACCACATCCTTCCATGTGACACAACCACATTCTTCGTTTAAAGCAAGCAAAGCTGCATACTGTAATTAAAATTATGACAGCTTCCTGTCATGTGACATAGACACATCCTTTTCTTTAGCAAAAACAAAGAAGCTTACTTTAATTAGAATAGATGATCACGTCCGGCACTCCTGACACTACCACAGCGTTTCCTTTAACAAACAAGGCATTATACTTTGATCTGGTACTCCGGATATAACCACAGAGTTTCCTTCCAGATTAATTCTTTAATTAGAATATATGACTGCATCATATAAGAAGCAAAGTATCATATGTTGGTCATAATATATGACCACATCCTGTCCTTCAGCAAACAAATCATCATATTCCGACAACACCTTTTCCTTCAGCAAACAAATCATCATATTCCAACCACATCCCTTTCTTAAGAAAATAAAAATCATATTCTGACCACATGTTTTCATTCAGCAAACAATCAAGCCGGCTTCGTGGCTTAGAGCCGGCTTCGTGGCTTAGAGGTTATGACTTTTCTCCGTAATCTCGTATACTCTCGTCGGTATCGTGATGACGGTTCAAATCCGCAGTGGTTCGAATCGCATCGGTAACTTACGGGGTATGTGAGCCGGCCGCTCAGAAAGCAATGGCAAACTACTGAGCGTAATCTTGCCAAGAGATCAACATACAGCTGAAAGATGCTGGTGTTGACAGCGATGGCCTGTAAAGGATATGCTAAAAAAAAACAACAAAAAAAACAATCATATTCCGACCACACCCTTTCCTTCAGCACACAAATCAGTATATTCTGACCATATCCTTTTCTGCAGCTAACAAATTATCATATTCTGACCACGTTCTCCGGACATGACCACCCCCTTTCCTTTGACAAACAGTGCATCATACTTTCATCTTATACCCCTGACACAGCCGCACTCTTTGCGTTGGTGTTTTGGTAAGAAATACTTGTGACACGGTGAAGCTGGTGCATGATCAACGAGTTACTCGCTACCTACTGAATCAGGAAATTCAATGTCTTCCCCTTGCGCCCTTTATTCTCCTTTGTATCATAGATCCTCGACCAACTCACGCCAGTCTATCTTTTGCTAGCTCTTTCAGCTCTCTTCAAGTCTTCCGCATTTTATTCCCCGTCTCTAATTAACTTCTCCTTTCTTCTACCATCTGTGCCGTCTTTCTCATTTAAGTCATAGTTCTAACATTCTCCTTTCTTCTACCATCAGTGCCGTCTTCCTCATTTAAGGCATAGTTCTAACATTCTCCTTTCTTCTACCATCTGTGCCGTCTTCCTCATTTAAGGCATAGTTCTAACATTCTCCTTTCTTCTACCATCTGTGCCGTCTTCCTCATTTAAGGCATAGTTCTAACATTCTCCTTTCTTCTACCATCTGTGCCGTTTTTCTCATTTAAGGCATAGTTCTAACATTCTAAGTGCCAATTCTATATATTCTTCTGACTGAAAGGAAGTAAATCGGCCGACTCAGACTCCTTGTGAATGAAATTAACAATGTTTTGAGACATTATTACCAATTATGAAGCTTAGTGATAGTTCTGTTACATGATTTGGCTGTTGAAGATGAGGACTGAGCAGTAAGGGAATGCCCCGAGAGCAATGATGTCGATTCTCAACCCAACTTAATTGTTAAATTTGTCTAGAACAACTCTGGCCTGTTCAGTCTGTGACACAGACAAAATGAGCAATCTGGACATTTTGAAAGAAGCTAAGTAGCAAAGCCAACTTACCACAAATATCAGAAAGAAGCAGTAATCATTTGTGGCTATATTATGAGAAGACACAAACTGGAATATGTTGTGACAACCGGAAAGATTTATGGACAGAGAGATTAGGGAAGGCAGAGTGAGAAAATTCTTGACAGTCTTGTGTCATGGCACGGAATGTAGTCAACACAAGAATTGATCCATGCCGTTATAGATCGCAATTTGTGGAGAAGCAAGATCGCCCAGGCCTTACGGCAAGATACTGTATGATGATGATGATGATTCAGTCTGCAGTTCGTTTGTTTTACACGTTTTGAAAGAGAGTAAAACACAAAGACAACTTACCAGAAAGAGGCGGTCATCATTTCTTGGCCACTTTATGAGAATACAACAACTAGAATATATTGTGACTACAGGAGAGATGTGTGGAAAGAGTGACAAAGGACCGCAAGAGACAATTCTTGAGTCTTGTGTCACTGATTGTGTCACTGATTGTGTGACTAATTGTGTCACTGACTGTGTCACTGATTGTTAATGATTGTGTCACTGGTCTTATGACAAGCCGGCTCATTGGCGAAGGGGTTACGGACGCAATTCGTAAATCCGCATACCGCATTTGAAACACAGCTGCCGGCGATTTGGCAGCAGACAGTCTTGTGTTGGTTTTCATAACATGGTACGAATGCTGGTCGTTCAGAAAGCAATGCAATGGCAAACTACTGAACGTAAACTTGCCAAGAAATCACAAACAGCCAACAATAACAAAATGAATTTTTCGATATAGTCACCACTGAGTTCAATGCATATCCCCCAGCGCCGATAAAGTGCTTGGATTCCTGTAGAAAAATCGACTCTAGAGTCACTACTCGGTTAGCCTGAGGCGGTCGTGAATAGTCTATCGCATAATTCACGCCGTTTTGAAACTTCCTATTCCACTTATATACTTGCTTTACTGACAGGCATGCGTTACCATACTGGACCTTCATTCGTCGATTAATTTGTATAGGTCTTACCCCTTTACTAAAAAAAAAAAAAAAAAAAACGATAGCAGAACGCGGTTCCTCTTTAGTGCAAGACAAAATTGGGGCAGCCATCTTTAAACTGTCCTTATGACGTCACAGTGTTCGTCTGCACCGTGGTGTCATGTGCTGAACACTCTTGACACCCTTAACAATATTGACAGGTTACAAGAAAATGGCATGATTATTGTAATTTCGATTACACCTTTAAGGTTTTCATTTAAATCCCCTGCGTATATTGTTATCTATGTCTGTTGTCTGAGAAATTCCATTTACACAGTAATGAAACCTATAAAGTATTATAATTCCCGAAAGCACCAAGAACATTATGGCTTATGAAAGTTACAAGCTTATTTATTGTATAGAGACTGTTATTTTTGTGGGATTGCAAAATATAATAACATGGCTTTATGGGAATCGCAGAATGTTAGCTTGTCACGCTTATGGAAAATAACTTGCCATCTTGTATTTCTTCGTACTTGGTCAAACGCTATGAGCTTTTGTTATGGAAGACACGTCACCACTTCTATCCCTGCTGCCCAGGGAGTGTACGATTAATGGGTTGTTTAATGGTATTTAGAACATAAACCGGCACACGGTGAAAGCTGTAGAGTTATTTCATGATCCCGCATGAGAAGAATCCAAACTATGCTGTTAAAATCGCACCGGGTTGAGCTGGACTTGTGATCCGAATACAAACTCACGAACAAACGAAGTTTTCTTTCAAAGGATCACAAATTGAGCACGCAGGCCCGTCTTACATTCGGGCCTTCTAATCAATCATCTTTCGTTGATCAATTATCTGTTGTGCATGTTACATTCACATGTGGGGTAAAACATTGCCAAATGAAAGTTGTGAACATAAACAATACATATTACCATGTTATGAGGCAAGCAGGTAGGCAGATACACGTACACACACATACAGCATTTTACTGCTGTTGTTGTTGTCTTGGCAAGTTTACGTTCAGTAGTTTGCCATTGCTTTCTGAACGACCAGCTCTCATACCAACTCTTTAAAACCCAGCACAACGCGGTCTGCTGCCAAATCGGTTGCAGCTATGTTTCGAACGCGGGTAAGTGGGCTTACGAATCGCTTCCGTAAGACCTTCGCCACGGAGACGGCGTCAAACAATCTAGTGAAGATAATTATAAGTTATTTATGACACGGCAAGGCTGATTATCTGTGTGATCTTTGTAACTCGCAGATGAACAAACTCTTAAGTGTATCTACCTTAAGCTGTAAGATGTCATTGTAAAGTCACTATTTACAGAGATGTGGGCACCAAACGCATCTGCAGCACACAAACACAGCATCGACAGATATAGCTGATGTTGTTTTGTATTGTTTTTGTCGTTGCTGTTATTTTAATGCTGTGTGCGCGCGCACATATGTGTGTGTGTGTGTGTGTGTGTGTGTGTGTGTGTGTGTGTGTGTATGTGTGTGTACGTATAAAAGACCCTGGTGCCGGTAATGGGAATTTCAGCGACCTATGGCTAGGATTTAGTTTATGTCATTGTGACTGTGTCAAAGACTTATTTGACTGGACATTGTTGTCTTCAGCTATCCTAGACCAGTGGTTCTCAACCTTTATTTGGCCCATACACCCCTTCACCATATGTTCAGAATGTCACCCCTCCCCCCTTCGTATTTCCTCCTTATAAATCCCCCACCCCTACACAGTATACATACAAATGGAAGCTAAATTTAATAACACATAACTAGAACAAGTATAGAAATCTACATAAAACGTTATTTGTGTGTCTACTTACATCATAAAACTAATTTCAGAAGGGCGAGAAGTACAGAACCGTAAAATGTAGAGGGAAAAAAACATATCAAGTAATCGATTCTTGCATTAACGCGATCTTGCAATAATCTTAATTCCCCCCCCCCCCCTTTTTTCCTTGAAAACCTAAAATTCCCCCACCGGTTTGTCGTGAAATCACTGTATTTTAACAACCAGATGATAAAAATACCAAAGACAGTTTGATTCGCAACTACAGGTTGTTTACTACGGGGAGTCGGTGAGATCAAACAGGACAGTCGTCTTTGAAAGTTCCCCACAAGACAGAAAATTGTAGGCTTGTTATTGTGACCCGATTAGGAGAATGCAGGAAACTCGCTAGCTTGTTTTGGTTGTTGAAACAAGAGAGACCACTTTTGCATTGATTAAACAAGAAGAATTCTGAAATGGATAGTCTGCCCCTGGAACCCTCTGATGTGTTGACATCAAAGAACTTCACTAGAACACTCCAAGGCTCTTGACAAAAACATGACTTGTTTACAGTTAGTGCAGACAAGAAAGTTGACTTGAGCTGACGTGTTTCTGTACCGCTGTTAGGAATTCGGAGAGCATCTACAGTGTTAGATTTAATTAAAGATTAAATAACATGTGTCTTTATGGCAAATTGTAGAGGCCATCCAGGAGTGATGCGGTGTTGCATAAGGTATTACATATAGTGTATTTAGGCCTAATTAATATAGGCAGTAGCCTTGTTAAAACTAGCTAGGGTGAGGAAATAATTAGCTCTGCTATTTGAGATATAGAGTAGTGAAGTGATGATTAGCTCTGTTAGTTGAGAATAGAGTAGTGAAGTGTGAATTAGCTCTGCTAGTGAGAATAGTGTAGTGGGGTGATATTTGGAGAGATTAAGGATGGTTTGGGAGATGGGGGAAGTGTCCAATAGTGGGATCTTTCAGTGGGGTGCCCACTGGGGTTCTGCAATCTGTTTATTGGTCTTTCCTTGTCATAGCCTGATACGGACCTAGGTGATGAGCTCATCTGCTCTATGACAGAGTTTAGTTCGCTGATAAATATCTGAGCGAGGCCGTAGGCCTACACTCAGCTGGTAGGATCAGTGACTAGTGTTCTCACCAGGTGTGTTATTTCTCTAACAGGTTCCCTGCCAGTTACGAGGAAGCTCTACACTCGTTTTGAAGAAGTTTTACTCCGATTGGGGAGAACACCAGTTGAACAGTCAATGTTGTTTTTACGGAAATGAATAACGTCCGAGAAGAAAATCTGGAGAATATTGTTTACGCTGGGCCTATGATCAGGAGGGTCCACCGGAACAGGGCTCAGATGAGCAAAACCATATAACGATTCCTGTGTGATAAGGTTCACCTAGGATGGGTGATGTTTGTTGATACACCACATATCATACGAACAATAGTAACTAAACGAGAACTTTAAATGTAACATTCACATGGTGTGGTAGATTCCAGTGAAACATTACAAGGGACATTATATTTGAGGCAGTATAGACAATAGATAAGATCAAGTCTATTACCAACAACAGTGATACCAATTTTCACAGTACAGAGATTGGTACATTTTAGGAACTATAGGAACTTATAATGTGCAGTGTGCAACCGGTCCATGATCAGTGGTAAACTATAGACTGTATCTATTTCGGATGATCATGTAGATGGATTACGAGGTAGCTACAGAAGGAAGTCAGTGTCTGGCAGGAGAGATACATCACTGGGTGAGATTGTCTTGTGCTGACCTAACGTGCTGTGGTGTGACCTTGATAGGATGATCTGACTGGGCGATTGATCTGATGGTCCGATTCTACACACATTATAGTACACGTCACACATTCTTCGCATTCGCTTCTTACATACAGTACACTTTTCTTTTAATAAATTAATTGTTATTAATTTTTAGAAGCTAGAGTTGTTGAGTATGTTGCGTTGGGGAAGAATGAGAGGGGGCATGATACAGCAGTGATAGAGAGAGAGAAAGAGGTGTCCATAAACTGACGGAGTTTTGTAGACGGATTCTAGTGGTTTCCCCAGGATAATGATAAGGGGTTAAAATATAATGTGGGTGTTGATTCCTCTCACTCCAGGGACGACACTTTAAACGGATACACGACACGGTTGAGAACCAGTGTCCTAGACGTATAAGCTGATTACCTTGGGTTTTACGTACAAGCGATTTAGCAGCAGACCGCATTGCGTTGATTTTAACCATAATATGAGCGTCGGTATTTCAGAAGATAATGGCAAACTACTGAAGGTAAAATTGTTGGGGTCGAATGCCACGTCCTGTAAACGGACATGCAACTAACCTTACAGCAGCACGCTCTCGACAAACTCACATCCACGCGATTTCACACTGGAATGTGAGGGCGAGTTGAGCTGTGTGTTGACAGGAAACCGCTTGGGCATTCACGCGTTGACAATCTCATGATCACAAAACACTGGTGTCTTCTCACATGCAGTACAACCACAGGGATCTTCGATCACTGCACGCAACTAGGTCCTGTCGCGGAATGTTATCTCGTGTGTCCAGTCACACTGTCATTCACATTGCCATCCACACTGTGATTTACACTTCGGTTCACGGTAATTCATTTGTCTAAAGCTCCAAGAGAAATCAGCATCAATTAACTTGCCGACTGACTCGGACGATCATGTTTCTCGACATCCTGTGATCTCCAATGACACGTATCATCAGTTGGTGTGCTGACACCTTTCCCTACTGTGACACAAGTTAGTTAGTTGCATATCCTTTATAGGACGTCGCCTCGACCCCTGCATTTGTTATTGTTGACTGTTTGTGATTTATTGGCAAGTTTACGTTCAATAGTTTGCCATTGTTTTCTGAACAACCGGCACTCATACCATTGTATGAAAACCAACACCAGGCGGTCTGCTGCCAAATCGCCCGCAGCTGTGTTTAGAAAGCGGTGTGTGGGATTACGAATTGCGTCCATATCCTCTCGCCACAGAGCTACAGTTAGTGAAACATATAAATGCATATGCTAGTGCATGCGTGTGTGTGTGTGTGTATACGTGCGTGCGTGCGTGTGTGTGTGTGTTTGTGTGTGTGTGTGTTTGTGTGAGTGTTTGCGGGATAACAGCATATCCATAGGTTGTTTTAGGCACAGATCTGCTTATCTGATGTTCTATTGAGTGTTTGGTTACCAGTTTGTCTCTGCACCCTTAAATTGATCTATAGTCCGTTTACATTCGTTTCTCTCTCTCTCTCTCTCTCTCTCTCTCTCTCTCTCTCTCTCTCTCTCTCTCTCTCTCTCTCTCTCTCTCTCTCTTCTCTCCCCCCTCCCCCATATAAAAATCCATATCTCTGTAACCAATAGATGGACAATGGTGAGATTTAGAATATAACCTTATCATGATGTCCATTCAACAAACCAAAATTTAAAAAAAAAAAAAAAGTTTGTTCTGGAGATTCGAGAAAAAGAGTGTTGAAGTGCTACATAAAACCTGTACTTTTGTATAGATGTGAAGCGTGGACAATGAGCAGTCAAGCTGAAAAACATCTGATGGCTGTTGAAATGTGGCTTCCGAGGAAAATGCACATAATACCATGGACAGACAGAAAACCAATGAACAAGTCTTTCAAGAAACAAATGAAGATCGTAAACTGATTAGAGTCATTGGACTTAAGACAGTCAAAATGTTTTGGACATGTTATGAGAAGAAATGAATTAGAGCACTTGGTGACAACTGGCAAGATCGAAGGGATGAGAACAAGGGCAAGACCGAGAAGTAAATACCTGGATGGCTTTGCCACGTGGCTTGGTCGAGATAAGAACACAGAGCTTATCCACAACTCTGGTAATCTAGTGAGATTCCAGAACATGACCGTCAACGCTCATCGGCATGGCACATGATGGATGAACGGATGGAGATTATACAGCAGATTTCAATGTTTGTTCATATACGGTATATCCTTTACGGGTCAGAGATGAAGTGCATATTATGAAATGTATTACATCTTCACACGGAAACATTAGCGTTCAATAGGGAATTCTCTCGTGCTGCACGAGAATGACTTTATGACAATAACGTCACGTAGTGGATCGAGAGTGATCAGAGGTGTCGTTATAAATTCTACCTATAGTGGGTGCTTTCATGAAACGTGATTATTTTATACATCTTACCATTTATCGCATGTTATCATAACATGGTAATATGCATTGTTTATGTGTACACCATTCATTTGACAATGATTTTTTCCTATGTGAATGTATTATGCACTATTGATGAACGACACATGAGTGATTGGAAGGGCCGACTGTAAGACGGGCCTGCGTGCCCAATTTGTTACCCTTTGAAAATAAAGTCCGTTCGTTCTTTTGTTCATTCGTTCGTTCGTTCGTTCATTCGCTAACATCTGAATGTGTGAATATTGTTGAATAGGACTGAATGTGAAATTTTATATACTGCAAAGCATCGCTATGAAATTGTACACATATTTTTTGTCAAGAAGCTGATCGCAGGAAACTGTTTCATACTATTACACATCCCGATAAATGAACATTGCATGGATTGGGTTTGAGTAAACGGTAATTTCGTCGATGAGTGCAAGAATCTGGAATGAAACCACCAAGCAATAAGAAAACGGTAGGTAGAAAGGCAAGTGTAGACAGCTTTGACAAAGATTTCATAAGGCGAGCTATTGTAAAAATGTTGGATACCAAAGTAACAGTGACTGTAAGAAAACTAAGGGTTTGGTTGAGAAAGAACAATGACATAGAGCTATCCAAAACAACTTTGTGGAAAATTATAAGGACCCCTTATGGTTCACGTCTAGAAAGTACAAGGGAGGTAGAAATATATTTTGTGAGTAACCGCATTTAGGAGCCACGAGAAGCAAATACATACGTGAAATAAGAGAAATGCGCAAAGAAAATTATGACATAGAGTATTTGGATGAAACCTGGATCCATGCGCACCACACAAGTGAAAAGGAATGGCAATCATTGGATGGAAAGATAAAGTGATATGTGCCAGTAGTAAAGGGCAGCGTTTGGTTATAATAATAATAGTACATATAATGGCTTACTACAGAATCAAAGCATACATAGAATAGGGATTATCATAATGAGATGAATGGTAATGTATTTAGAGATTGGCTCGAGAATACAGTGCTTCCATCCATAGAAAGACTGTCTTGTGATTGGCTCGAGAATACAGTGCTTCCATCCCTAGAAAGACCGTCTTGTCTAATTATGGATAATGCACCATATTACAATGTTGTTGCCCAAGAAGACAAAATACATACGGCATCAAGCACAAAAGAAGCAATAAAGATACAGTTCAGAAGGGAAAACAAACCATTTCCAGAAACGTATTTCAAGCTAGAATTGTTGTGCCTTGTAAACCAGACGCAAAAAAAGCAAGAAATATCAAATCGACAAGTTGATAGAAGAGCACGGTCATAGGTGCTTGAGACTTCCGCCGTACCATTCAAACCCTATAGAACTTGTGAGGGCTAAAATTAAAGGACGGACAAGTGTCAGCTGACAATACTACATTCAAATTATCTGAAGTCGAGATACTAACACAGTACTCTCTATTAAATATTGATAAAAGTTACTGGAAAAATGTGAGGACCATGTGTTGAAAGAGTAAAATGACTATTGGAAAAAGGATGGATTGAATTTTGTGCAACCGAGAGCAGTCATCAACCTACTGGAATTGTCTGACACAGATTAAGGTCTGGGCAGATCGCAGACATTAATCCACTTGCACACATATTGGGATATTTTGCTCCAACTATTCAGAAGAATTTCAGGCCGTAAACGTTACAGCATTGGTACAAGCAATACAACTTGTCAATCGCAACAGTTTGTATTCCATAGTGATGAATTTTCAGTTCCGCAAGCCTTCAACGATCACACAAACAACTGGCATTGAAAACAAAAACATTAACGTATTGAATACCAACAGAAGAGTAATATTGCCGTGGAAACTGACATATTGTGGCATAACAAAGAAACGTGAGAACAAACATGTTGTCAAATGAGGGGATAACACACGAACTCACGAATCAATCTATACCTTCAATGAAAAGAGGACTAACATCTTAGCCGTTAAGAAGGAAGCCCACAACAGAGACATTCACAACTATATTCGTCGTGCAAAACAGGTAATCTTGTTCCGTCTCTGAGCAGTAAGCAGTTGAGTAGACAATCTTTCAAAAAGGCTCAAAACGGTTTTCTCACCCATGTGCACATGTGAACAAACTACATAGACAGCTGAACAGATCCTTGAAAATTATTCACACATGATGACTAAATTGCGGTATCATCTCTGGTCACTCCATAACCACATTAAGCTGTTTGGAAGCTTCCACGAATTGCAAATAAAAAACTAAATACATCCCAGTAACATGACTCCGTGTGTACACATTATTAACCAGGAGCTGAAGAAACAAGATGGAATTGGAAAATAAGGTAAGAAATATATTCCTTCTACTTTCCTGTCCATTTCCATTTCGATTCCACATTATTTACCCCATCCTCTGTAAATTCTCTGTCTTTACTAATATTACACATTGCACCCACTTCGATACGAATCTGTATAAACTTTGTATCGTCACCCGAATTGACGTGTATTACTGTAAAACAAGTTTGTTAGCGTGAATTCACTACATTTTTGCCAAAACATCTAAGAAATGTCGCCGCTTTCCATGATTTATGTTGCCTTTGAACCTATATCAAAGACATATTCCCTGGATGGTGGTAAATATAAGACGGCAGGAAAAATTTCATAACGGTGCAACAGACAGTTTTCAACAACATTGATCGTGAATGAGGGCAATCATTTGTAAACGGACTATAGTTATCCATTCATTCATTCATTCATTCATTCATTCATTCATTCATCCGCCCTCTCATTAGCCTACCTTTCTTCATGTCTACAAACCTTCCAACTTACCTGTCACGTTCCTACCTACCTACCGACGACCCCCCCCCCCCCCCTCCTCTCACACACACACAGAGAAACACACATGTGTCTGTCGGATTGCCTTTCTACTCTTCTGTCTGCTTGCTTGCCTGTCTCTCTATCAACCTATCTACAGAATTGTGTGTCCGTCTGCATATCTACCTAGCTAGCTGCGAATGTACCTATCTAATAACCTGTCTATTTGTCTCCTTCTCCACCAGCGAATTTGTTCGCGTTTCAGTATATTGTTATATTCTTCCCCTCTCTCTCTCTCTCTCTCTCTCTCTCTCTCTCTCTATATATATATATATATATATATATATATATATATATATATATATATGTGAGTGTGTGTGTGTGTGTGTGTGTGTGTGTGTGTGTGTGTGTGCGTGCGTGCGTGCGTGCGTGCGTGTGTGTGTTTATGTGTGTGTGTGTGTGTGTGTGTGTGTGTTATTTTTCTTATAAGCATATCGAAATCTTGCCACTGTCCTAATCTGTACATTTTTATTATCTATCAGTCCATTTATGTCAGCCTGTCTATCTCGCACTGTTTGTTTTCATTTTGGATTCTTTGATATAAACTTAAATGTAAAATTTGTATTTCCTTTGTTTTTAGGCCAGTGTTCTGTTTGCTAAGGGAAGAGTGGAAAACACACTTTGGAAATATTAGCTCTTACATATAACGCTAGCTAAGGTAAACAATAGCGAATATCAACATGACAGGCAGCCCATCAAGTTCACAGCAAACAGCTCGTGACAACACATTACAAAGTATCAAACAAACCTTTATATCGCGTAAACGATCAATGTTTATGTCCCTCGGAATGATCATGGTGTCTTTCGGGGTATGTTGTGGACACAGAGCTAAAAAAGTGTGTCGCGTGGATAATTGATTGAACATGGATATCACTTGAATTAAATGATGCACGAAGAAAGTAAATGTTTACTCCAATAGCGGATAGGCATTATTCAAGTAACATATGTCGTAAAGAACGCTCGAAATAGTGAAGTTACGTCTGCATGCATATTGTGACCTCAAGAGTTTGGAAGTCTTGCTTTAGTAATTATAGATGGTTCAGGATACATTCTAGTGTAATTTAGATAATACAGGCATTGTTTGTGAGACACATATTACGTCTGAATGCGTGTTTTGTATTTAATTAAAGTATAATGGATTGCCACTGAAGTTCTATGATCTTTGGAGTGAAACATACTTTGTTTAGGGGGCTGCGAGGAAAACGAGCTAGATTATACAGCTGTAGTTTCCTAAGAGAGATATGAAAGGTCTCTTTCGGACCCTCGATAGGCGCTCTAAAGATATTGTGCAGTTCGTTTTGAACCCACGAAGAGCACCAAGGAGTAGGGAAATTCAACAATTTGATCACTAAAATAGCATTGGTAACTGCAGCACTCCAGGGACAGCTGAAGTGATAGATAGAACCTGTTTTTCTCTATGGCAGTGAATCTTAGAATGTAAATAAACAAATTAGGTAGAACTTGAAGGCAACAGAGATATGGTTCCTGAGACGAATGTTGCGAAATACTTAAACTGCCAGAGTAACTAATGACGATTGCCTGAAAGAGACAAATGAAAATAGAACATTATATACAACAATCAGAAAGACATCTTTTTTGGTCATGTGATGATAAGAGAGGCATTGGAGAACATCGTGACGACTGGAAAGATCGAGGGGAAGAGAGGCAGAGGCCGACCTAGAGAAATGATGCTGGATGGATTGAGGCGGTGGCATGGATAAATATCATCAGCAGAGTTGATCCAGAACACGAAAGAGCGAGATCTGTGGAGAGCCATGGACGCCTACATCAGCTGGCAGGGTACTTGATGATGATGAACTACAAGAATTGTTCATTCAGATTTCGATATCGAGGTCGATCTGCACGTGTTAGAAGAAAACCATAATTTGGGCAGTCAACTAGAGAAAGAACTCGGCATAAGAAATATGTAATAAACAGAACGAATACTAACATGAGTGAAGAAATAAACAGTGAACACAAGTTTAAAGAGACACTATATATTCACCTAGCCTTCTTGTCGCATGTCATAAAGTCAGTCCGCCGATCTGAAATTATATGACTGAGAACTGTTACAAAAATCCATAAACTACTGAATAGTAGTACAGACAAAGCTAAGGGATTAGATGTGACCTTCTCTGTCACCAGACAGTAAACATATTTTTTTTTTCTACACTGAAATAAAAACAACAACAACAACAACAAAAACAAACATCAAAACAAACAAAAAATTATGTCCATGGATAAGGCTAAATGGTAACCAAATATTACAATCAACAATGAAGACAGTTTTCGTTACAGTGTTAAAATTTCTCAAGCTTTGAATATCTTCCCTGCATAATAACCACAAATGGCGATGTAAAAAAAAAATGTTAGATATTAAGATTATCCAAATCGTAAAAAGCATTAAGGGCCTCCAAAAACACATTCAAGTAGCATGTTTGAGGAAAGGTACATTTCCAGTCGCAACTTTTTAATCGAGAATCAATTAGCAATCCATAAAGAAAAATCTCAGGGCTGCTAGACTTAAATGTTATAGAAAGTTCTAACAATATAATTGGCTATAAAGAAAACTACTGACGATCTACAAGATCTGACCACCGAAGAACATGACCCATAAACAGCATTGTGTCTCAGAGTCTCAAACACTTAGATTTTTAACAGATTCAGTGCCAAACAAACAGAAGGTCTGGACCAAACAAAATTAGATGGCGGAAAATGTGAAGTAGGGGTGGGGTGTCTTACAGTTATGACTTACGAGTACACTTTGTTAATATGGTAGCAGACATGTATTAATATCAAATTAAACGAGGTGGCATTGGGATAATTCCGTAGTAATATTTTAAACATAGTTTAATTTATAATCCCATGACAGCTACTGGAAGTTTGAATTAGAAGATTTAACATTCCATGACACCTAATCAGTTACACGTTACTGTGGTTTAGAAAGAAAATTGGCGGAAGGTATGGTTTACGGAAGAAAACGCAGGGGTCGACCGGCAAGAAGACGAACAAATGCCATTGTAACGATTCGGCACGAAAATGCATGAGGCTTGAAAGATACTAAAGGATCCAGAATCATTTCGATGGAGCGTAATGTATGCGACGTCCGGAAAGAATCTGAAGACAGCTTCATGTATTTTTTATTACATTTATGTTAATAATTTGGTATTTACCAGGTGTTGTTGATAAGTCAAGAACCGACGTCGAAGCATCTGGACAATCCCATCCTCCGTCCTCATCTTCAACAGCCAGCGAAGAGTGCCACTAATATGGTCCCAGTAGCAATCTTATTATGTGTCCGTGTGTCCTGTCCTCGGTGTCCTGAGTGTCGACCAGTCCCTCTGATCACTCCATGCATCACCATTCTCCCCAGACCGTGATGATCTATCCGTTTTTCTGCTCTACACACATGATCCCAAAAGGTTCCCGAAAATTACTTACCAGTATTGTGTTTTTAGTTGAGTTGTACGCATTTAATAGCAGCACAATATACGTTATATCTATAACTAATTACTTAATAGACTAAATATAAGCATACTTAAAAAAGAGCACCATGTAGAATGCGTGTAAAACTTGATTTGTGAGCAAGATCAGAACTGATGACAAGAATAACCAACTTGACTGTGTAGGCAGGTTCCATTTGGCGTTAATTTGGAGTCTTTTGACAGTGAGATACCTAAAGCTTGTGTAGGAAACGTTGCCAGTGGAGGTCTATTTCAAATCAATCCGTGTGTGCTGTGCTGAATCTTGACCCACTTACATCTTACAATATCTGTTTGCATATGGGAAGTTTGAGTACCACTTTTACAAACCCTGGTGATTTCTGAGCTTGGGGAAGGACAGGAGACCTATGCACCACTGTCCCGTAGAGATGATACCTTTTTTTGTACCGAGTTTGGAAAAAGTCTCTATGCCAACCTCACTCGTGCAAAACGCAAGCAGATTTCGGGACTCGGTTGTCCTGAAGGCCGATGGATGAGACTTGTGTTTATACTCAGCCCACCAGAGGATTCACAAAATAGTATCCTCATCATCATCGTCATCATCAAGTGCTTTGCCGACTGGCGTGGGCAATCATGCCCCTCCACAAATTGCGACCTCCGACATCATGGAACAATTCGTGTGTTGACTCCCTTCCGTGCCATGCCACAAGACTGTCAAGAATCTTCTCACGCTGCCTTTCTCTATCTCTCAATTTCCGCAAATCTGTCTGGTTACCACACTATATTCCAGTTGTTGTCTCCTCATAATGTGGCTCAAAACGATGATTGCTTCTTTCTGGTGTTTGTGAGACGTTGTCTTTAGTATAGCCAGATGTATAAACAATGATAGACATTGGTCACAAAGCAGTTTCCTGCCATGGGTCTGTTATATGATAGCGCCACACATTTTGTAGGCCTGAATGCAACTAGGAACAGATGACCAGTCTTTTCCTCACTTTCGCATGCGACAAGCCCAGGCGCCGAACCCTTGTCATACCATGCTCAAGACATTATAGCGCAATTAGCCTTCAACTTCGCTAACGCGCCGGCCAGGCAGACGTATGCTCCAACAATTATCAGCCTATGCTCCGGCACTTTACAACCACTGATCTATAACGTTTGCCTGATGCTGTGAAGTGTATAGAATACAATGCGCACGGAGCCAAGTCAACAATGAGCGTAGAGCCACGACAACAATGAGCAAAACGACAAGACACACTAATCGATGGGGTCACCGAAACATTGTAACTTTCCCAACAGTGTCAATGGACGTGTTTACTTTTCATTAGCACAATGGCCGGGTGATCTTTCATTTAGAAATAAGTAAACACAACAGAATCGGGAGGTCTCTTGAAGTTTCAATTTAGTTGTACAGGCCATGTTAGTCGTGTTGTTTATGTTAGTTACATTACAAGTACTTCACTTGTTTCTAGGTCATGAATGCTAGTGGATGTATTTGCCAATAACAGCTGTCTGTCTGTCTGTCTATCTGTCTGTCTGTCTATCTGTCTGTCTGTCTGTTCATTCGTTTGCTCGTCCATCCATTTGTCCGTACACCACATCTAACTAACTACCCATCAACCTACCTACCTACATACCTAATACTTGCCTGCCTGCCTGCCTACCTGCCTGCCTGCCTACCTACCTACCTACCTATATACCTACCTGCCTATATACCAGCCTACCTACCTATATACCAGCCTACCTACCTACCCACCCACCTACCTGTCTACGTACCTATAATCTACCTACACACCTATCTACCTACCTTCCTTCTTATCTAACTACCTACCCTCTTACCTACTTACCAACCTTCTTACCTACCCATCTACCTACCCACCTACCAGCCTATCTACCTACCCACCCACCCACCTACCTACCTACCCACCCACCTACCTACCTATTTACCTACCCACTTACCTAGCTTCCTTCCTTCGTTCGTTATTTTCTACCTACCTACCTACCTACCTACCGACCTACCTACCTACCTAGCTTCCTTCCTTCGTTCGTTCTTTTCTACCTACCTACCTACCTACCTACCTACCTGCTTACCTACCTACCTACCTACCTACTTATTTACATACCTACCTACTTACTTACCTACCTACCTACCTACCTACCTACCTACTTATTTACCTACCTATCTACCTACCTATCTACTTATTTACCTACCTACCTACCTACCTACTTATTTACCTACCTACTTATTTACCTACCTATCTACCTACCTACCTACTTATTTACCTACCTATCTACCTACCTACCTACTTATTTACCTACCTGCCTACCTATCAACATGAGTAGGTATCTATATATGTGCCTATGATTCACACATCTGTTTATGTACTCGACTGGCTGTCTGTTTCACCCGTGCACATGTCTGTACGTCTGTCCGTTTGTGCGCATACCAGCAGGTCCGTCTTCTTATTTATCTGTTTGTCAGTCAATAATCTGACCATCTGTCGGTCTCGCTGTCTTCCTGTCTGTCTGTTTATTTTACTGTCTGACTATGTGTCCCCAAGTCTGTCTGTACATGTATCTGCTTGTGTATCTGTTTGTCTGTCTGCTTAGCTATTAATTTTTCGTCTTTGCTTAGTGAAGACATTAATTACTACAACTTGTAATACATCAACTAATTTTCTCACATTGATCTGTCCGTAATTATTATTTCAGTCTGTCCCTCAGTCTTTCTGCCTGTCGGTCTATTTATTCGTCTGCCTACCTGTCTGTCTGACTATCTGTCTGCTTGTCCAACTAATAATCTCACATCGTTGAATACCGAAGACGTTAGTTACCACTATTTCTAGCACATCAACAATCTTCCCGTTTGATCTGTCAGCCTCCCGTCGCGAGACACCCTAACCACGATTCATTATCTTCAACCCAGCTTCCAGATGACTTTCCCCACCTCTGTCTAGCGTGTGATTATCGGCACTCCTTCGTCTTGCACACTCTATCTGTCAATACTCAATACTAGCTCATAGCACTGAAACAACCCATTTTCAATGCCAAATCTATCGTGGTTTCTTAACAGAATAAGTCCGAATTTCCGCTTCAGTATTGGTTTGTTTATCTGTTAAAATGTGTTCTACTTTTCCCTCGTCCCACACAGGAAAAGCAAACCAACCCATAATGCACATGTTAGTCTTCAATGAAACACACGTGACAATTACACGTTAACAGCAGACAGTATCAGCTAGTTTTAAAAATGCCGAAACAGAAATTGCCGTTCTAATGGTGCTTTAGAGGCACCAGACGGTTTTATTACAAGCTTACTCTTCATTATAGGTGTGCCCAGGAGGAAAATTGCTTTCTAGAATAACGCAATATTCACGCGGTTCACATTTCTTTTTCTTTTTTTAATGTAGAGATTGGATTCATTAGGCTAATGATAACGACGACTATTGGGTTGGTTGCTTAAGAAACATTCGAAGTAGTTGGTGATTTTAAAAGGATTTCTTTCATGATACTGTACACACGTACAAAGGTGCTACACTCTCCTTCTATAGATAAAAAAAGTTAATCGCATAACCTTTACAGGACGTCGGAATCAATCCCATAATTATTTGGGTGTTTGAGATTTCTTGACAAGTTTTACGTTCGGTAGGTTGCCATTGATTTCTGAAAGAGCGGCACACATACCTTTGTATGAAAACCAACACAAGGCGGTCCGCTTCCAAATCTCCCCAGTAGTGTTTCGAGCGCGGTATGCGAGATTATGAAATGCGCCTGTAGCCTTTTCACCGCAGAGCGGGCTTCCATAGATCACTAAATGACGTTCTCGATACAGTACAAGGACCTCGGGACACGGATGAAGTTCTGGATACAATACAAGGACCTCGTGGCACGCATGAAATTCTGGATACAGTACAAGGACCTCGTGGCACGGATGAAATTCTGGATACAGTACAAGGACCTCGTGGCACGCATGAAATTCTGGATACAGTACAAGGACCTCGTGACACGGATGAAGTTCTGGATACAGTACAAGGACCTCGTGGCACGCATGAAGTTCTGGATACAGTTCAAGGACCTCGTGGCACGCATGAAGTTCTGGATACAGTACAAGGACCTCGTGGCACACATGAAGTTCTAAATGTGTGTGTATATCGGGAACACACATGCACTGCATAATTTATGTGGATAGGTGTTCTAATTGAGAAATTTCGCCTCTACAACTTATTCGGTCTACGCTTTACGATTTATAACTGCCACAGAATTGTTAACATGATCACCATGCAAACCGCTTCACCCTTTTCCAAGAAGGTTCGAAGTTCGATCCGCTACCTCATGATCAACGACGGGTATACCATCGTGTATTTAAAGGAGCTTGAATCCGTTTAATGGCAAGAGTGTCCACTTCATTGCACCGGGTTTCACCTCATATAGCTTGGCATCTTCCCGCAGAGTGGCCCGCTGAAGGCGTCCTAAGTAGCATGAACTCGTAACTTCAGCGAATACCCCCCCCCCCCCCCCAGGGTTCTACGAGAAAAAAAAATCACAAGTGAATCGAACTACGGAGTTCGAAAACGAACCTACGATCTTCAGAAAGAGGGATAGACGGCTTTACCAGTCCGCCACGGAGGACACAACCCCAGACCGCATTGTTTCTTTATTATGTAAAAACACAAACTAAAAAACTCGACAGTCTAACCAGAAACACTAGAGTAAATCACATGAGTCCTTGAAATGAGTGTGCTTTAAAAAAAAAAAAAAATGCGTTCCCTTTCTTTCATTTATTATACTATCAAATTTTTTCCTGTACCCGTAATTAGACATTTTACATCTGTATGTTTCTTTTATCAGTAATTTGTAAACATTAAAAATACCAAATAAACCCGCTGTTTATGCTTTACCTCGGCACCGCAAGGTACAGGAGGAACTCGATGAGATGAGGTAAGAAAAACACGTTTAACATGAAGTAACATCGGTATGAAACCGGAAACAAGTTATCACTATAATTTCTGGCTCATAGCACTATTCGGCTCTGAAATGTAATCTCTGAAACTTGGGCACAGTAACATGAGCTCTGAAACGAGATGCAGTAGCATGGGCTCTAAAACATGGGCTCTAAAGCATGGGCTCTAAAACATGGGCAAAGTAATAAGAGCTCTGAAACATGGGCTCTAAAACATGGGCTCTAAAACATGGGCAAAGTAATAAGAGCTCTGAAACATGGGCTCTAAAACATGGGCTCTAAAACATGGGCAAAGTAATAAGAGCTCTGAAACATGGGCTCTAAAACATGGGCTCTAAAACATGGGCAAAGTAATAAGAGCTCTGAAACATGGGCTCGGACCCAGGGGCTCTAAAACATGGGCAAAGTAATAAGAGCTCTGAAACATGGGCTCGGACCCAGGGGCTCTAAAACAAAAATTATGAACAGAATTTGGAAGCTTTCGAGAGGTGGTGTTCACCTACAATGCAAGGAGTCGGATACAAAAGATATTAAATGTATACATCTTTCAAGTCATGGTTGTGGCTGATGCTTAGTTCGGTATGAATCCCCGTGGAGACTTAGATTTATCCCGTCAGTCCGATACATTGATGTTGAAGTAGTCTATGCCCCGAGAAAGGCTTGCTTCTATGGGAGCCTGATTAGTGTAGAAATGGTTGTCTCAAGCCGGTACTAAAGTACTTTCTCCACGAGCAATACTATCCTACCCCATCCCCGAGCCAGAATTTATTCGGGTATGCAAGACCGGTACTGGAACTACACATCTGTGACTATGTATATTATGATGTAAACTGGACAGGATTCAGCAGAGCATATAGAAACTCGGTTAGATGAGGCCAAGGTTGGTGATGTTTCCTCCTCGGGTTTTAAGCATTGTCAAGATTCCTACCCAATACAAATCAACAGTAAGGAACCATTTCCCATGCATTGTATTTGTTAATTTTGCCAGCCCCATATTTTATAGACCAGTCGACACTGGATGTGT
This sequence comes from Cepaea hortensis, assembly GCA_963921405.1. Classification (NCBI taxonomy): domain Eukaryota; kingdom Metazoa; phylum Mollusca; class Gastropoda; order Stylommatophora; family Helicidae; genus Cepaea; species Cepaea hortensis. The sequence continues at coordinate 37,570,372 of OY992876.1, read as the reverse complement.
AAAGTTAGTTGCATATCCTCTACAAGACGTCGCAATCAATGCCATTATTGTTTGGCTCTTTTTGATTTCTTGACAAGTTTACGTTTTGACATTGCTTTCTGAATGACCGGCACTCATATCATTTTATCAATACCAAATTAATCTAGACTGACTTGGATTGGTCACAGTATAAATCTAGACTGACTTGGATTGGTCCCACAATAAATCTAGTCTGACTTGGATTGGTCCTACAATTAATCTAGGCTGACTTGGATTGGTCCCACAATTAATCTACGCTGACTTGGATTGGTTACAATGTTAATCTAGACTAACTTAGACTGGTCCCACAATATTAAGCTACACTGACTTGGATTGATCACAATATTAATCTAGACCGTATGGATTGGTCACAATATCAATCTAGACTGTTCTGGACTGGTAACAATATTAATCCAGACTGACTTGGATTGGTCACTATATTAATCTAGACTATCCTGGAGTGATCACAATATTAATCTAAATTGACTTGGAATGGTCACAATCTCAATCTAGGCTGACATGGATTGGTCACAATATTAATCTAGACTGACTTGGATTGGTCATAATATTAATATAACCCAGGCTGTCCTGGATTGATCACAATGTTAATCTAGACTGTACTGGATTGACCACAATATTAATCTAGAATGATTTGGATTGGTCACAATATTAATCTAGACTTTCTGGATTGATCCAATATTAATCTGGACTGTCTGGGATTGAACACAATATTAGCTGGCGGGGAAGGCACCTCTTGGTGGAATTTTGACAATGGGCGGGGGGGGGGGGGGTGGTCGTGCGCTTGTGGGACCTGGTGGAGAGGACGGAGGAACGGATTGAGAACCCATGTGTGGAAGGGGTGGGATTGCGGGGGATCGGCGGGGTTCTGGAGGAGTCTCGGGACTGAGAGGGAGGACCGGGAGAGCTTTTGATCAGATAGCGGTGGGAATGATTAGTAGTATGACTCTTCACTGGCTGTTGAACGAGGGGACGGAGCAGGTAAGGGAATGTCCTGAGTGCAGTGATGTCGGTTCTTAACTCAACTCAACTCACAATATTAATCTAGACTGACTTGGATTTGCCACAATATTAATCTAGACCATATGAATTGGTCACAATTTTAATCTAGGCTGACTTGGATTGGCCACACTATTAATCTTGGCTGACTTGGATTGGTCACGTATATATTGGTCAATTATTAATCTAGACTGCATGAATTGGTCACAACTTTAAACATGGTAGTCTACCTCTTGAAACACTGGACAACAAAATCCACGGAGAGAGAAAAGGAGGATGTCAAAGAAGTAACAACAAACATTGACGTGCCAAATCTTCAGCTGAGCTGAACAGAGTTAGTAATAACAAGGATCACAGGAGGGACCAGATTTGTGACTTCAATACCAATCCTCGGAATGGCTAATGAATGATAAAGCTGACATACAAGGATATATTTTATAATGTAATTTTTTTATGCAAACTACTGAACGTAACCTTACCAAAACATCAACAACAGCAGTAAAATAATGGTGTTGGCAGAGATGTCTTGTAAAAAGAATTTGAAAAAAAAAATGTTTTTATGGGGATGGCAGACAAAAGGAAATGATCACATTAGTATGCTAAGCATACGTTGATTGACAGTGACAAAGCTGGATTTACAGTGGAGCGACATGTTCCGGTGGTAGTTGCACTGGATAACACGACAGAACATATTCATTTTATGAAAATAATATGTGTATGTTCGTGCGCTACTCTAGCTGATGAGGCTGTTTATCATGTAATTAATCATGAATATAACATAATCTCTAATTCATGCAGTATTCGGAACCGAAAATCGATCATTTCAAAGGCAATATTCAAATGTAGGCTAACTGCAGCACAAACATTAGGGGAGCAAATACATATTTGCCATCGGGATACATCGGTCGATAGCGCTGTGACAATCAGGAGGATGGACAATATTACAGGCAGAGGTCGACAGATGGGAATAATTCATGATGGATTAGCAGAGATCAGCGGCCGAACATATAAAAACACAGAAGGCAGTAATATGATCGCCCGGAGATAAGCAGGGGTCGATGATGATGATGATTAAAACAGCAAAACATCTACTAACAAAGTACATACTTTCTTTATAACATTCTAAATATAGGTCGGCATGGTCAAATGGATAAGAGCATTTGTTCTTAATCATCCGGTGTGATGATGCAGAGGTAGCTTGTTCAACTCCTACACCGGTCAGTTGGACTAAAATGTTAATGTGGGGACGTAAATTACAAAAAAAAAAAAACTTCTGAAGTTGGAGTGGGTTCACCTAATGGCGAGGGACACTGGTAATAGTGAAAGCTAATCCATACGTCAAAATCAGGCCTGTGCACTTGACGTAGTAGCATATGTATGGGCTACGATTCAGTTCAAAAGCGAGCGAAAAAAAAAAAAAAGATGAAGAGTATTCTCTGCAATTTATCTTTGTCAATCTAGGAATTCTTTAGAAGCGAATCATGAACAATTAAAAGACTTGTGAGGGATTAAACAGAAGTTGTGGATGTGTGATTTTATAGAATAAGGATGAGAACACTAAAGCTGGGTAGAAAGGGCAATGCAGGCATCTCGAAAGATGTTAACTCACAAAGAGAACTGGTTACTCGTATCAGTAGTAGACAGTCCATGTTCATTGGGCATGTAAAGTGGAACGCTGGAGTATGTCGTCACAACGGGGAGATTGAAAGGGAAGAGAGGCAGGGGCAGACCAACAGAGAAGATGCTGGACATCATGACGACTGTTGGTATCAGAAATGACTTGCAGCACGAGAGGCAGTAGGCAGTGGATAGACACTATCACCAACGCTACATGGCATGGACTATGAAAATTCATAAACAAACACACATGTCTTGTTTGGAGCCGATAGTATTAGAAGACGAAAGTTCTTCCTTCTTCATAATTCTATGAGCGCCAACTGCTTCCTTCTTCTAATTCTATGAGCACCAAATAATAAATGTATGTTTATTTACGAACTACCGTAGTTGCCCCAAAAGGTTCCCCAATTGATATTTCTGTGAAATACATGGACTATGAGAAGCTCTTCATCTACGCTATGAATGAATACACGTCAACTTGCCAAGCGCGTTAACACCTTTGCTCTCCTTCCAACAAAAGCTGGTCACGTGGTCAGATTATCCCTTATTTAGCATTTTAACTCCAACAAACCAAAATACTACAGCTTAAAGGTTTTTTTTTTTTACCACTGGCACAAGAACAAGTCTTTCTGTGTTCCCACGTATAATTAAATATTCACAACATTTCCATTTTCAAATAATATTTCAACGGCGAGTCAACAGGGCATTAACTGGACCAAAATGGATGTTGAATTGTCAACATTGAGGATCAGGTATTACGGCTATATTAAACTTTAATTAAGTCGTTACAAATTTATAATACAGAAGAGAAAAAACATCTGTCATGTTCTAAAGATTCATATTTGTTTATTTGTTTATTTGTTTGTATGTTTGTTTGTTTGTTTTTAAACATGGTGCCAACATCAGTGAAACAATCATCGCACGTATTAAAAGAGAGCCGAAGTAGATGCATGGCTAGAACGCTAGCCTACCTGCCTGGTAGTCATACGTTCAAATCTCGATTCAGGCGGAAATGTTTTTACTACCCTTGGAACCAGGAAATTTCCTTGGAAATGAGGTGCACGCATGAGGTGCTCTTGAGCGTTTACTGCTCAAGTCAAGGACGAGAAGAAACAAATGTTAGACCAACTGACCAGTGTAAGGTGTTGAACCCGCTACTTCGGCATCAGTACACCGGAAGTTTAAAAGCGAGGTGCTCTATTATCCATGCTGAACTCCATATTTAGGGTGCCTTTATTGCCCTCGGTCCGCAGTCGTATTGATAGACTAATGAGACTTCTTCCAGCAATCTTCCATTACTGCCTTTTCTAGATCCCCCACAACGTTTACTACGATCAACGCAGTTTAGTTTTTCCGACAGGATGCTCCATATGATTCCATTTATTTCTACGTTGCCATATCTGGTTAGATGTGAGTAGTTGCCTTCTTCTTGATCCTAGGCAGTCTAAGAATACCTTGTAACATTTAAGTTCAGAAGCGTCTATTCCTTGTAATTCATATTCGTTTGTTGCCAAAGGACTCATGCATGTTATCAAAGCGGCACGGAGAAAGGTGAGCTTAAGCAGAGGTAGCTCACCCTTCCTGCATCTGGGTATAACATTCTATCTATCCTTGATTCTTTGTCTGTCTTAGAACCATAACTCGTAGCAGAAAAACAATATTTCTTACTAGATCACCCACTTGTCCTGACAGTCGGAAATGGCTGTCAAAGGTAGAATTAAAAGACCACCATGTGGACGTGAAAGGCCAGGGGAGACACCATATTTTCTTCTCAAGATTTCATGGCAACACAAATTTCAGAGTTAGTGAACGACGTTAATGGCTGTCTTAGGACATCCTCGTCCGGTAGGGACAGTCATGAGCCACAGGTGACACCAGACCGTTATCCAGCTACTGATGGCAAAACTAAAACTATAACAAAACTAAATAAATTTAGAGTAGGAACATGGAATGTTAGGATATTAAATGAGCAAGGAAAGTTAAACAATGTTCTAAGAGAAATGGAAAGCATGAAAATGAATATACTAGGCATAAGTGAGATGAGATGGAAGGGAACATTATAACCGGCAAACACACAATAATTTATTCTGGAGGGGATACGCATGAAAAAGGTGTAGGAATAATATTTGATGAAAAAACAGCCAAATCAATTAATGGATACTTGTGTATTTCAGATAGAGTTATTATGGTCAAAATCAAAGTCTAACCAATAGATAAAAATATTATACAAGTATATGCACCAACAACAAGTAGTAGTGATGAAGAAATACAACACTTTTACGATGAAGTAGAAATGAAGATATCTAAAATTGGATCACAAGAAATAAAAATAATACTGGGATATTTTAATGCAAAAGTAGGAAAGGGAAAAATAGAGGAAATAATGTGGAATAATGGTTTAGGAACAAGAAATGAAAGAGGAGAGAAACTAATATAATGGGCAAATATTAATGATATGATACTTGGAAACACATGGTTTGAAAACCACAAAAGACGACTATACACATGGAAAAGCCCTGATATGAAAATACGCAACCACTTTGACTACATACTTATTAATAAAAGATTTAGAAATGCGTTAATTAATGTAAAGACAATGCCTGGTGCTGACTGTAATAGTGATTATGTACCACTATGTGGACAAATAAAAGTTAGATTAAAGAGAGGGAAAAATAGTTAAGAACTTGACACTTAATAACGAGTTTCTGAAAGTAGATAACGAAATTCAATAACGAAACAGAGTTACTCTGAAAAACAGGTACAATGCAAAAGCTAAAATACAGAGTATAAATGAACAATGGGAAGTGTTAAGGCACTCCATTCACCAAACTTTTTATTTTCGCATATCCTTTACAGAACATCGCTGTCAATACCAGCAATTCACCACAGTCATTGATTTCTTGGCAAGATTACGCTCAGTAGATTGCCATTGCTTTCTGAGCGGCCGGCACACTTATCCCGTAAGTTACCAACGCGGCGAGAACCGCTTCCAATTATCGTGGGCTGCGTTACCCTACGTGGATAAACAGGATTACGGAGAAAGACGTTTAGCTGCTAGGCCAAGGAGACCGGATTAATCAAACCAGCAAAGAAATTTTACCGGAGAGAAGCCAAAAAGCTAAGAAAAAATGGATGAATGAAGAAATCTTAATGATGATTGACAAAAAGAAACAAAATACAAATGACAAACAAGAATATGCTACGATAAATAAATAAATAAGAGATAAATGTGTGAAGGCAACAGAAAGTTGGTTAAACGAGCAATGCAACAAAAAAAAAAATATTGAATTAAATTCCATTAAAGATTAAAAAAAAAGAAGAAAATCATGCACAGACAAATCAGTGAGCTCACACGAAGAAAAATAAGAATAAATACAGGGTGTTTGAATTCTAAAACAGGAAGGATATTATTGGAGGAAGGTGCTATAATGAAGAGGTGAAATGAGTATATAATATGAGTATATAATGGAGAAAAGGAAGAATTAACAGCAGAAAATAACTTAGAAAGCCCACCTATTTTAAAAGACGAAGTCGCTGACGCTATGAAATATATGAAGAAAAGAAAAACCAGCTGGGCCAGATGAAATCACAATAGCAGAATTAGAAGTATTGTGCGAATTTGGAGTAGATATATTAACAAAAATGGGACTCAAAGGTGTTTCCAAGGCACCAGGGCCAGGTTTTATACTGTCCAAGACCCACTAACATATCCTAGTCGTACATCCTGGGCAACAGGTTCTTTCGAGGTCCTGGCTAACGTAGTAGGATCGCTGATTCTTCCGATGTCGGAGAGTATCTGCCTGCACGGCGAGGAACCAACAGACTGCACACCAATAAGCCAGACATGGGACAATGGGTACTCACGCAAACCACAGACCAGTATGATATTACACTGATGTTGGACAACAGGATGTCTTCATCCGACAAGCAGGACGTCACGCTGAAGTTCACAGCCAGCGAACGCAAGCAAGCAAGCATTAACAAAAATGTTGAATGATATTTACAGCAGTGGATATTTACCGAGCGTTATGCTGAAATCTGTATTTATAGCTATACCAAAGAGACCAGGAGCAATTTAGTGCCAAGATTTTCGTACAATTAATCTCATAAACCATGTCACTAAGCTTCTACTCAGAATTATAATGAGAAGAACAAGAAGTTTTAAAAAAAAACATGGAAACTAGTGAAGAACAGCATGGATTTGTGGAGGGAGTGGGCACAAACAATGCAATATATACAATATAGACACTAATAGAAAGGCCAACAGAGATACACAAAGACATATATTTTGTGCTTCGACACATTATACTAAGGCATTTGATGAAGTAAAACATGATGAACTGATTAAAACCTTGGAAAATATCAATATTGATGGGAAAGATTTTAGAATAATAAAGAATATTTATTGGAACAAAGTAGCAGCAATAATAATGGGAAGTAAAGAATGTAGTTAGGAACAGGTAAAGTACGATAGGGGTGTGTCTTGTCGCCGGATCTCTTTTCCCTCTATAGTGAAGTAATAATGAGAGAGATCAAAGAGAAGCCAGGAATACTGATCGGAGGTTATAATATAAAAAAAAAAAATATACGCTATGCAGATGACACATTGTTGGTGGCGAATAATGCAAAATGTTGGACATTGTAGTAACGGAGAGTGCACAGAAAGGACTCTCCTTGAATATAAATAAAACAGTGATGATATCAAAGAAAATGGTGACACTAAAATGTGACATAGAAATAGAAGGGAGAATTCGTAACCAAGTGGATAATTTTAAATACCTCTGGGCACTTATAACATCAGATGGAAGATGTACAATAGAGATTAAGAGCTGAATAGGTCAGGCAAAAGCCGCATTTCAGAAAATTAAGAATATCTTATGCAATAGATGACTATTAATGAATGTAAGAAAGAGAATGCTGAATTGCTTTTTAGAACGAGTTTTGCTGTATGACAGCGAATCTTGGAATGTAAATGAACAAATTAGGAAGAGCTTAGAAGCAACAGTGTTGTGGTTTTTTTAGACGAATGTTGCGAATTCCTTGGACTGCCAGTGTTAATAACAATGACTGCCTGAAAGAGGTTAATGAAACTAGAACACTATTTACAACAATAAGAAAGAGACAAACAGCTTTCTTTGGTCATGTGATGAGAAGAGAGGCATTGGAGAACATCGTGAAAACTGGACAGATCGAGGGGAAGAGAGACAGAGGCAGACGAAGAGAAATGATGCTGGACGGATTGAGACGGTAGCATGGAGGAATATCATCAGCAGAGTTGATTCAGAACACCAAAGACCGAAATATGTGGAGAGCCATGAACGCCTACGCCAGCTGGCAGGGCACTTGATGATGATGATGGGATTAGAAAGTAACTTTCAGTAGGCATGTAATTTTCATAAAGTTTAGTTTCACAAAATCCGTATGACTGTCATAGTGTGACCTAAAGTGGCCCTAAGATGACGATAAAATGTACGAATGTTGCCTGAAAATTCTAGAAAATGACGTAATCCCATGTAAGAGCAACGCATGAATAGAAATGCATAATAGAAATAATACAATTGTAATCAGATCACGCTAACATATACCTAAACTAATTTAACATTAGAATGATATGAGCTATTTTAAAATACCTAGCCATAGTTATAGATTATTTCATTGCCTTGTTTCATTACGGGACAACACAGCTAAACAAGACAAAGGGAGAAATCATGAAATCAGAAGACAAACAACGACGCATCTTGGAGTAATACTCTCTGTACAGACCTAAAGATAGAAAAGAACTGAAATTATAATTAAATAACTGAAGTAAATAAAATAGAGGTTTCTGGATGGTTCCAGAATGAACGCACACGATCATGGATCTCAATTTAATTAGAAACTTCGGATAAGAATTCTTTGTAATTATACAAATGGCGCTATCGGTAATTCATCCTTATTGTTCTTTATGCGGCAAGGCGTTTGTGCGCTAACAATTGAGTTAGGGTCTTGATTGAATTGCCAGATGCGGTAACAGTGTAACGCACGCTTGCCCGCAGGGCCGTTGGTTATGTGGTCGTATCCCTCATGAAGCGTCCATGTCTTAAAAATTGATGTTGGTGTCAGGTCGACCCAGCCTAAAATTATACTAAGAAATGTTCTTGGAAATAAAGGAAAGCGGACACGTTCGCGGAGTTGATAGGGAATTGCGCTGATAATGTCATACAATTGGTCAAACTAGGGTACGATACCTGGGCTTGCCTACTTAAGTGAGGGAAAGATTGGCCACCTATTATTCCGTCCATTTAGGACTACAACATGTGATGGCCCTATCACATCACAGACACACAGCAAGAAACTGCTTCGGGGTACATTTATTTTTTCACTAACAAGTAAAGGAATTTAGTTTAGTTTTAGTTTGGTTTAGTTTTAGTTTAGTTTAGTCGACTGATCAACATCACGGCACACGGGTGTAACCCATAAGTGCTCCGTTCTATTCCTAACTCAAGCCCAGCTCAGTGCACGAACTCCGTAGCACCGGAGAGGATCCTGAATTACTTTGGGTAGATTTTTAACTCGAAATTTTGCCCGGGCAGCGCCGCTAGGCTACACTTTTTCGATTTCCAACTGCCAAGGGATTTTACGTGCGCAACAATACACACGGGCGTCCGATCTCCCAACCCAGAGACCAGGGGAAAGTTTGTTACTATAAAAAATGAAATAGTTGCATGTCCTTCACAGGACGTAGCAGTCAACCCCAGCATTTTCGCTGTTCGTGATTCCTGGGCAAATTTTACGTTCAGTAGTTTGCCATTGCTTTCTGAACGACCGGCACCTATATCTTTTTCGAAAAAAACCAGCACCGCTGTGTTTCGAACCCGGGTATACGGGCTCACAAACCGCATTCTCAAGTCCTTAGTCACGGCTACCTGTTACTAGAAGTCTACGTGAAAAACTCCCGGCCCTCACCGGGGTTTGAACCCAGTACCTCCACTACTCGAGGCGGAAACCATACCTCGAGATCACTCAGTTACTTGAAAGTTTGCATTTATAAATAAAAATAAATCACACCCCTCCCACCCCCCTCTCCGGCAAGACCCTCAGTTCACACAGCATCACAACAGAAATGATGAATGCTTTTTGGAGAATATTGAATAGATAAAGTTACCATATTGATTGATTGATTGATTGATTTAGGAAACGACATCACAGCATTCGGGACATTCCCATAAGCGCTCCGAGCCCATCCTCAGCAGCCAGCGAAGAGTTCCAACACTAATAGTTCCAGTAGCAATCTGATTATATGTCCAAAGTTACCAGACTGCTGATATACCTCAAGGATTATGTAATTCTATATTTATTGCAATCCCAAAGACACAGGAGCCTTGGAATGCAATCAAGTAAAGGAGGCCGAGGTGACATTAACCAAACCCGACATCGAGTGCCGACTGATGTATAAAAATATGACTCAAGCACAATTTATTCAATACGCCTCAGGCCAAGGGACTTTTATATTTTCCCCTGCTTGATTAAAATTACTGCACGCTGTCGGCAGGTTGTGAAATGTAGCTACTATTTATGTTCTTCGTCCACGGAATGTTTATTTCCGTAAATTGAATACGTGAGACAAATTAACAATAGCTTTTGCATTCCGTGATTTCCATGCCAAATTTGTTTGCTGTTATTCTTTGTAGTATTCAGTTCTTACGTCCTCTTATAGCTCATGCCGTGTGGCGTTGATGATCATGTGTGCCCACAACCTTTTGTTTCGTTTACTGCCAATTATTTCTGATACTATGTTCTTCTATGCCCCATAGTGTTGGTGATCATGTCTGTCTACAACCTTCTGTCTCGTTTACGCCACTCAGCTGTGATACTATAGTCTTCCATACTATGATGTCAACTGTCAACACTTTCTCTCTTAGTCTTCATCTTCCTCTCCTCCTCTACAATTTTGCCGTTGTAACGACATTAACAAGCTCAAAGTGGTCTGTCTTTTTCTTATTGGAGTAACTAGTTCTCTTTGTGTTTTCATTTCTTTCAGAATATCTTCGTTACTCTTTCTTTCCGTCCGTCCACAAAGTTCTCATCATTCTTCTATGAAAACATATCTTCTATTCTTTCAATAAATTATTAACTAAAAGCATTGGGACAAGGAATACTCTCTTCCAATATCCTGCGTTTATATCTTTTTCATTCTGGTATCAGAATCATCATTGATGTGTGCCAGTTGAGTTGTCAGGGCTGTGTTGTGTCGTCCGCTTGCCAGTTGAGTTGTCAGGGCTGTGTTGTGTCGTCCGCTTGCCAGTTGAGTTGTCAGGGCTGTGTTGTGTCGTCCGCTTGCCCAAGCTGTCATTACGTCGTGCGCATGCTAGGATTGCTTGTTTTTCTTCAATCCCAGAGCCTCCCCTAGGATCGAACACACGTCCCGCGAAGTCTGAAGCAGACATTTTGGTCCCTCCACCACCAGCTCATCATTTGTCTGCATTTATCTTCTGTTCTCATGCTGTTCTCGCCGTATGTGGCTTAAGGTTGGAGAACAGTTTCACAATCCCGACAAACCGGGATTGAAGTCAGCCTCTAGCTTAAAAAAGTCGCTTAAAAGTCGACAGGGTCGACTTCATTGCACCGGGTTTTATCCCATATGGCTCGGTATATTTCCGCAGCACGGAAGGCGTCGCACAAAGCACGAACGCCGTAGCTTTTAGCGACGGCCCACAGGAGTCTCCGATACATTTAACTCGTAAACCGAAGGACGCGGCCAGGAATCGAACCCACAACCTTCGGAGCACGAGTCCAACGGCTTGACCACTTCGCCACAGAGACTCCCACAGCCTCTAGCGCTTTGTGTTGATATTCACTATGATTTGAGCGTTGGCTGTGCAGAAATTAATGACAAACTACTGAACGCATGACTGTCTAGCAATTCACACACCGCCAACAAATGCTCCTGTTGTCTGCAACGTCATGCAGTGGACATGTAACTTTAAAAAACTTTAACCCCGCTGTTTTAAGTCTGGCTCTCATTTGTCCTGGCAGTCGGAAATTCCCGTTAAAGTGAATATGAAAATCGAGAGAAATCCGTCACATCATCTATTCATGAAGGAAATTAGCATCACCGTGACAAAGAAACCCATTGGGGTTCACTAATGGACATCAGAGATAGCAAATTATCTATGTTACAAATTGTGTCTGATGGCATCGCAAGTGGTCTTTCTGTAGAGTGCAGTCTTAGATTCATTACTGTCGACACTCGTGTGGTTGAAGTTACATCTTTCCTCGTGTCGTCATCAAAAATTCTCCGGGACTCATGAAGTTGCTGCTACACTATATCCTCATGTTTTCTTCAAAGAACATCAGCCCTCATAGAGCTATATTTACATGTCACTCTTGCAGAACATAAGCCCTCATAAGGTTAATTTATATCTCCCCTCATTTTTTTCTTAAAGACCATCAGGCTTTAAAGGGTTATTTTTACATCTACCCTCATGTCATCATTAAAGAACATCTGTCCTCACAGGATTACTTTTACATCTACCCTCGCGTCTTTCTTAAAGAAAATCAGCCCTCAAAAGATTACTTTTATATCTACCATTATGTCTTCCGTCTAGAATCATCAGTACCCACAGATTATTTTTACAATTTCTTGTCAGGCTTGTAGAACCATTAGTATTCTTACAATCCCAGAGTCGATTTTTCTACAGGAATCCAATCATTTAATCGGCCCTGAAGGACTTGCATTAAACGCAGTGGTGATTTCATTGAAAAATGATACATTTGTTCTGTACATTTGCAGAATATTTTGACAACAAATAAAAAATACAAATACAATTTAAGGTTTTCATTTGAAGCTCCATCGTAAATATATATATATCCTTATGTCGCAAATCAAGTATCATCAACATCCCTATAGTTCAAAACAATGTTTTCCCGTAGTGCATTTGAATAACGAAGACAGAAACAATAGATTTTGCACGATTTATTGTCGGGCATATTTCGCTGCATTTCGACAGGTACATACTGCAGAAATCACACTATATAAACTAAAGTAGTTAGATAAATTCTTCAATATGAAATATAAAACACACATCTTCATTATTCAAATTCTTATAATTGCTGTTTTCTCTATCCTCATGTCATACATCATGCATCATTACATTCTTATAGTTGCTGCTATATCTATCCTCTTGTCGTCCATCAAGTATCATCAGCATTCTTATAGTTGCTGCTATATCTATCCTCTTGTCGTCCATCAAGTATCATCAACATTCTTACAGTTGCTGCTATATCTATCCTCTTGTCGTCCATCAAGTATCATCAACATTCTTATAGTTGCTGCTATATCTATCCTCTTGTCGTCCATCAAGTATCATCAACATTCGTATAGTTGCTGCTATATCTATCCTCTTGTCGTCCATCAAGTATCATCAATATTCTTATAGTTGCTGTTATATCTATCCTCTTGTCGTCCATCAAGTATCATCAACATTCTTATAGTTGCTGCTATATCTATCCCCATGTCGTCCATCAAGTATCATCAACATTCTTATAGCTGCTGTTATATCTGTCCTCGTATAGTCTATCAAATAACATCAGCATTATTATAGTTGCTGCTGTGTCTATACTCTTATCGTCCATCAAGTATCATCACCATTCTTATAGTTGCTGTTAGATCTATCCTTTTGTCGTCCATCAACTATCGTAAGCATACTAATAGTTGCTGTTATGTCTAACCTCATGTCGTTTATCATGTATCATCAATATTCTTATAGTTGCTCCTGTATCTATCCTCTTGTTGTCCATCAAGTATCATAAGCATTCTTATAGTTGTTGTTATATCTAACCTCTTGTCATCCATCATGTATCATCAACATTCTTCTTATAGTTTCTGGTATATCTATCCTCTTGTCGTCCATCAAGTATCAGCAGCATTCTTATCATCGCTGTTATATCTATCTTTTTGTTTTCCCCGCTGTTACATTTATTTATAGACATGTCTTGCTTCAAGCACCATCTGCAGTCTTAAGGTTGCTACCACATACATCCCCATGTCGTGCCTTAAGAACCACCAGTGCTCATACAGTTTCTGTTACAGTTATATGTACGATACAGAATGTCAGAGAAAAATAATTCGGGGTAGGCGTTTCCGAGAAAATACTGTGTCCGCCAAGCTGAGAAGATCCTAGCATAGGGCTGGAGATTCGTCCAATAACCATTGGAACCTAAAAATTTCACAATTCTCTGTTCGCTTGGCTATACTTCTCGGATAAAGGCGAAAAAAAAGGAGGCCAAGCGTGCAAATTGTGCAAGTTAAAAAACCCCATGATAGTTGGACATCGGAAAGACTAGGCCACAAAGCCGCTGCCCTGTCAAACTTGTTTGGAAAAGAAAACCCAGGCACAGGTAGTTAGCGCCCGTTACGTTTCATGGGATCTGTCTAAAGTAAACAGATCTTACACAAATACATGCCGAGATCGGACACAGTGATTTCTAAGGTGCTAAATTAAGTGTGACAAAGAAGAAAACGAAATAAAAATATTGCCTATTATATCAAATAGTTGAATATACTTTACATGACATGGCAGTCAACCCCAACGTTTATTGGCTGTTTGTGATTTCTTGCAAGTTAGCATCCAGTAGTTTGCCATTGCTTTCGAAACGACTTGTACTCATTCCTTTGTATGAGAACCAACGGAGGGCGGTCTGCTTCCGAATCGTCCGTGGTATGCGGGACTATGAATTGCGTCCGTAACCCCTTCGCCACAGATGCGGCTAATTAACTAAAACCCAGGCTTAAATGCGTAATAATTGAACACTTCCCGCAGCCCACGACATAAGTTTTGACTCAGAGACTACATTAGTTCAATGCGGGTCAAAAGCGTGCTGAAGTAGGCGGATACTACAGCGAGGCATGTTTTCCAGAATATTATGCGGAACCAGCAAGCATGACGTCACATGTTGGCAGATGTATCCAAGTAAGACAACCATGGCGTGTTCTCAGTTGGATAAGCTAAGTGAACTATTTCAATACTCTCTCTCTCTCTCTCTCTCTCTCTCTCTCTCTCTCTCCCTCTATCTATCGCAGTGTGTGTGTGTGTGTGTGTGTGTGTGTGTGTGTGTGTGTGTGTGTGTGTGCGTGCGTGAACTTGAAGAGAATGGTCGATTCTCCTTACCCATAACTAATAGTTAGTTTTTGTCATACGTTCAGGGTATCAGACGCGTAAAGCAGCACACAACGGAAAATAGAAAGTGACCCCTTCATTACCCAAGCTTTACAGATAAGTTACGTTTCTGTACCCGTATAATGTAGGTTTATCAATGTCTTTTTGCAGTTGTGTCTGAAAAAAGCTTTCTAGCCGCAACGTTCATTGTAACACTTGAGCGTACTTGAGAAAATTGTTCTACGCAGCTATGGACCGCTTTACGGGACAACTATTTGTCAACATAAACAGGAAACATGTCCTTATGAATGTCCTTTGCAACGCACAACAGCATGTTGCTCTTTGGTTGTACACTCCGTAAGTACAGTCGCCATTTTGTTTATGCGCTGCGCATGCACATGAGACACATAGCGCCACCTGACGAACGGGAATATAAAGTTGGATGTTGCTGTCACCTAATGACACCTGTAGAAAACACCAACTACATTTACCTGCCATCTCACAGAACTGTGCGACTATTAACTCGCCCTCGTATTATACTTAATGTTATCACTTAAAATTAGAGCCTTATCAGCTCACTGCATATTCTTGTTCCTCGGCACCATTTTCCTCAGACGCTGCACAGACTTTTAACTCATTATGTATCAAGCAACTCACCATGCGCTGATCGCTTACTATTTATATGACTAAGAGTTAGTTGCATATCCTCTGCAGGACGTCGCAGTCGACTCTAGCATTTCTTGGCTGTCTGTAATATCTTGGCAAGTTTATGATCAGTAGTTTGCCACTGGTTTCTGAAAGACCTGCACTCAAACCATTGTTTGAAATGTCAACGCCTGCAACTGTGTTTGGAACGCGGTATGCGGAATTACGAATTACGTCCGAATGCCTTCACTACAGAGCCGACTACTAACGCACTTTATATTGTCCTTTGTCATTCAGCCTTAGACAGATTTGACTTGACCCCGCTAAATCCTTAAAGGCGGCCAGCCTGATATTAAATAAATCATACACCAAATGGCCACTGGTCGTAAAATATAGGGTTAGCACTATATGTTCAACATGCGCAATGGTGCGAAGGAGGGAATACTTTACATAACTGAGTCAGTGCCAAACAAAAAAATGTAAGTTTGGATCAAACATGGTGCACAATCAAATGAATAAGCATTAGAATGACAATTCTCACTCACCGAGCATTACAATTTAGGAAAATTCCGCGAAACGAAACAAATAATCCGATGACACTTGTATGGCGACATATCACCCTTCTGTTCAAATGGTAAGTCACATTTGACGATATACTATTCTTCGGCACTGCCTGAGATAATTATAGTGAGCCCTTGCCGTTACATTAGATGATTCCACAATAGTTGCTGTTGCTATCTTTACTGCAACAGATAACTTTAGTGAGCCCTTGCCGTTGTATGAAATGATTCCACCTTAGTTGCTATCTTTACTGATTCAGTACCATCATCCAGTAATTGTATTGGCTTGTTCTAACCTAAAATATTACTATCTGTTTTTTGTTTTTTTTTAAACCGCAACCATCACTACGTTTCATGTCGATAAGCGTGGGCGATAATGGCTCACCATCTTACATGATCACCAACATGGAATCAGCACAGTAACTTTGACCCGAATCTGCCATCCAGTGACGATATTCATATATTTATCTCTTTGTCTTCCTATTGCTCTTGTTCCTTCAAGTTTCCAAGTTGTCACTAAATGTTGAAGTTTATTTATCTTTAAACTAAAAATAGGGTGGGGCATAGAATGTTTATATGGCGTCTATGTTTGTTTTATTATCTCTCGTATTTCCTCCCACTCTAGACCACATTGCTCATCTCGACCTCTAATTTTCCATTTCGAGAAACATTTTCGAATGAATTTCCTATTAAAAAAAAACAATTTGGTGGGATTATAAAAAATTTTTCATTTAGACAATATAGTGGAACCAAAATTAAACATGTATGAATCTGAATAAAAAACAGTATTATAGCTGGGCTGCAAAACTTCTGCATGCAAAGTATCTATATTTATATATATAAATATGCATTACAAATTTTACATTATATAGTATAATGTTACAGTAATAATAATAACGATTTAATGTTGTACGATGCTTACCATCATTGCCATGCCATTGTTATGAAAACAATCACATTGTAAAGTCAAAAGTATTTACAGATTTACAGATTCCAAAAATTACAAGTCACACTAGAAACAAAAATAATGCATACACAAAGTGAGACAACGTACATCTTACTGAGAAAGGTAATAAGAGTTTTATCCATTCTGATGTTGTTGCGCAATTCATTAACTGATATTATCGCAGAGCCGGTTATATGCTTGAGCCAATGGTGGTGCTAGCAGCTGGGGAAACACGTGACTGACTAGTGACATCTGCTTCAAGAATAAAGCAGGAAACACTTGAAATCATCTCTGTGTATGGGTGTGTGCATCCGACAGAAACAAAATCCACACCTTACCGAGGATTCGAATCCGGGTCTCTCGAAAGAGAGCCTGGCATTCTTAGCCACTGGGCCAGTCGATCCTCACTACATCACTAATTTACATTAATTAATGGGATGCACTGTTGCTCAGTGTCGAGGACGCTTGCCTGCCAGGCGCTTCTAACTACAGAACTAATTAACATTGATTAATTGGATGCACTGTATCACAGCGATGAGGATGCTTGCCTGCTAGCTCGGTAGCCATGTGTTCAAATCCTAATTGAGATAGAAGTATTTTAAAAAAGAAAGGCAACTGTACTCCTTGTCGAACTAGTCTAATATGGGTAAAGGAAACCTTTTGGGAAGTAACGTTGCCAAACACCACATGGGTTATATCACACGACGCATCACCACATGGATTATATCACCCGACGCATGCCTACACGACTGGTCTATGAACAGTTGCCACCAGCACCATACCACCAATATAGCACACAGCACAGACAAGGGCTCCTTATTTGCTTTTACTTTACATTTTTATTTTGCATATCTTTTTACAAGATATCGCTGTCAACACCAGAATTTTACTGCTTTTGTGGATGTCTTGGCAAGTTTACATTCAGTAGTTTGCCATTGCGTTTCTGAACGACCTGCTCCAATACCAATTCGTTAAAACCCAGCGCAACGCGGTCTGCTGCCAAATCGCGCGCAGCTGTGTTTCGAACGTGGGTAAGGGGATTACGAACCGCGTCCATAACCTCTTCACCACGGAGACCGGCTTACTTTACATTAGTTGATAATAATTTTACATAATAAATATAAGCATAAGATAAAATTAAAAACTGCATATACATATATTGTGTATACTAAGGGAAGAGATGGGCATAACCAAATAGATGGGTGATGTAGTCAATGTCATACAGAACTCCTTGACTTCCAAGATAATTTCCTGGTAGCAATTGTAAGACTGGGACGATCTGGTACTCTATATACATGGGAAAGAAAACATTTCTCATATGTCTGTTTATAAATAATAATAAATGTCCCCGGTTTTCTGGTATGGGTCTGAGATGTGATAGCGCCATCAAATTGTGTAGGCCTGAGAGCAAAGAGGAATAGGCGGCCAGTCTTATCCTCACCTGGCAAGCGACGAGACGGAGAACCTGCGCCGACTGTGCTCATTACAATACCAGCACAGTTGGTTAGGGCAGTGCTAAATAAAATATAAACAACCGTCACTGGGACACGATTTCGGCCGTTGGAATAACAAGAAAGGTAAATATTCCAGCATCGTAGGATGTTAATAAAAAATCTCAGAAATGTTCCAGAATTGACGGTAGTTAATGACAGATCATGGATTAACGGGGCTATGGCTCGCCATAGGGGATGGACTTCCTGTGGTCAGATTTGTGTCCTAAACCTGCGACTGGTCTAGCAAGCCAGCAGGGGATCTTCATACTGCTCGTAGAAAAACTAAGAAGTATAAATGGACTGACCCAAACGGATATCGACCTGGCAATGTTAATGGACTACGAGATAGATCAGCGACTCAAAATTGGGCACGATAAACAAACGTCTGTGGTTTCAACAGTAAAGAAGAAGAGCTTATAGAAACAGTGGAAGAGAGGAATATTTCACCGATGGGAATAGCAGACACCAGAACAAAGGGGAAAGGATGCAAGGAGCTCCACCACAGTTACACATTTGTCTACTCTGGAGTAGAACAGCAAGACAGAGCAAGACACTGTGTGGGAATAGTCATCGAACCATGGCTAGCAAGAGGAATACTAGAAATAAAATATATACCAGAAAGAACCATAACAGTGATAATAAAAGAACAAACAATTACAACATATGTACAAATATACGCACCATGTAATACAAACAAAAATGAGCAAGAATGCGAGGAATTCTACGAAGACATCCATGACGTGCTGAATAAAATAGATAAGCAGGACAACATTATAGTTATGGGATATTTCAATGCAAGACTAGGACATAACAGAGTGGGCATAAAAAAACATCTAGGAGCATTTGGAGATCAGCATAATGAAAGGAATTATAACAAAAGTAGACTGATAGAGCTGTGCAGCCAACACTACCTCTACATAACAAACACATTCTATAAACATAACGACTCACAAGTATACGCCTGGTATAAATGGAACGATCTAGATACTAAAAGTCAAATTGTTTTTATATTAATAAGAAATAACATAAAGAGAAATATATTAGATACAAGGGCAGTGCACAGATCATAAAGCAGTTGTTGCCACAATAAGAACCATCAGAAGAAGAAAGCAAAGAGCAGGAAAATACATGCCATGCGAATCAATAAACTTTAAAAAAAACCTTAAAGACGAGGCAGTAAGGGAAAATTATGAGAAAGAACTAACTGAAATCTTTGCAAAATTACCCATAGAAAGAAAAATAGTGGAAGAAGAATTGGAGATGTTCAAATCAAGCATTTTAAATACTGCAAAAATAACATGTGGAACCACGGAAAAACACAAAACACGGATAAAGAAAATAACAAGTTGGTGGAACGCAGAGGTAAAGAAAGCGGTAAAAGACAAAAAGGAAAAAATTAAAAAAAAAGTGGTTGAAGAGCAAACAGGAATGTGATTACATAGAATATAGAATAGCGAGAAGACATGTGAATAGAATAGTAAAGAAGGAAAAAAAAAAAAAAAAAAAAAGCCCGGGAAGAGTATGGAAAAACCCTAATAAAAACTACAAGGAGGCAACTATAAACTTCTACAAAAAGATAAGTGCAATGCGAACCAGAGGAGAACCCTTTGACCCAACTGAAATAATTAACAGCGAAAATGGAGAACCAATAAGTGAACAAAAACAAATCCTATTAAGATGGAAACAGTATTTCGAACAACTTCTCAACATCCCATCAGATGTCACAGGAATTCAAGAAACCTACACAGATGCCACCGAAGAACTAGAACCAGACATACTGAAAGAAGAAATTATAGAAGCCATCAAATTAGCTCCATTGAACAAATCACCGGGACAAGATGAAATACCAAATAAACTAATTAAAGCAGCAAGAGAAGTAGGAACAGCATCGTTACATAGACTATTCAACCATGTTTGGGTAAAACAACAGACACCACGAGACTGGGGAAATGCCATAATTATCCCAATTTGGAAAAAACAAAGGCAGCAAAAGAGATTGCACGCAATACAAAGCCATTTCACTATTGAGTCATACTGGGGAAATATTTTGTAAAATTCTTGAGAAAAGATTACGAACTAGTATAGAATCACAGCTAAGTGAAACACAACTTGGATTTAGGAAAAACACAGGATGCACAGATGCCGTTTTTGCTCTTAGACAACTTATAGAAAAATCCATCAAATTCAATGAAACACTCTACTTAGCCTTTGTCGACCAAGAAAAGGCATTTGATAGAGTAGATAGAAACACCGGAATAAGTGGACAACTCTGCAGCTGAGCAGAGCAGGGCACTCACTTGTCCTTACAGTCGGAAATGGCTGTCAAAGGCAGAGGTAAAAAGACCACCATGTGAATGTGGAAGGCAAGGGGAAACCACCACATTATCTTCCCAAGACTTCATGGCAAAACATATTTCAAAGTTAGTGAAGGACGTTAATGGCTGTCTTAGGGCATCCTCGTCCGGTAGGGACAGTCATGAGCCACAGGTGACACCAGACCGTCATCCAGCTACTGATGGCAAAAACTTAACTAAAATAAATAAATTTAGAGTAGGAACATGGAATGTTAGGACATTAAATGAGCTAGGAAAGTTGACCAATGTTCTAAGAGAGATGGATAGCATGAAAATGAATATACTAGGCGTTAGTGAGATGAGATGGAAGGGATCGGGCAAAATTATAGCTGACAATCACACAATAATTTATTCTGGAGGGGATACACATGAAAAAGGTGTAGGAATAATATTAGACGAAAAAACAGCCAAGTCAATTAATGGATACTGGTGTATTTCAGATAGAGTTATTATGCTAAAAATCAAAAGCAAACCAATAGACATAAATATTATACAAGTATATGCACCAACAGCAAGCAGTAGTGATGAAGAAATACAACACTTTTATGACGAAATAGAAATGGCGATGGCTCAAATTGGATCACAAGAAATAAAGATAATGCTTGGTGATTTTAATGCAAAAGTAGGAAAGGGAAAAATGGAGGATGTAGTGGGGAATTATGGTTTAGGTACAAGAAATGAAAGAGGGGAAAAGCTAAAAGAATGGGCAAATATCAATGATATGATAATTGGAAACACATGGTTTAAACACCATAAAAGACGACTGTACACATGGATAAGCCCTGATAAGAAAATACGCAACCAAATTGACTACATACTAATTAATAAAAGATTTAGAAATGCTTTAAATAATGTAAAGACAATGCCTGGTGCTGACTGTAATAGTGATCATGTACCACTATGTGGACATATAAAAGTAAGATTAAAGAGAGGGGAAAAAATGGTTAAGAACATGAGACTTAATAAAGAGGTTCTGAAAATAGATAAAGAAATGCAAGAACAATACAGAGTGACTGTGAAAAATAGGTACAATGCAATAACTAAAATACAGAGTATAGATGAACAATGGGAAATGTTAAGGGACTCCATTCATCAAACTGGCAAAGAAGTATTACCGGAGAGAGGCAAAATAGCTAAGAAAAAATGGATGAATGAAGATATCTTAAAACTGATGGACAAAAGAAAACAGAGTAAAAATGACAAACAAGAATACGCTAAGATAAATAAAGAAATAAAAGATAAATGTGGGAAGGCTAAAGAAAGTTGGTTAAACGAGCAATGCAAAAAAATTGAATTAAATTCCATTAAAGATACAAAAAATATGCACAGACAAATCAGTGAGCTTACAGGAAGAAAAATAAGAATAAATACAGGGTGTTTGAAATCAAAAACAGGAAAGATAATATTAGAGGAAGATGCTATAATGAAGAGGTGGAATGAGTATATAAGAGAATTATATGAAGGAGAAAGGGAAGAATTAACAGAAGATAGTAACTTAGACGGTCCACCTATTCTGAAAGAAGAAGTCGCTAACGCTATGAAATGTATGAAGAAAGGAAAAACTGCTGGGCCAAATGAAATCACAATAGAAGAATTAGAAGTGTTGGGAGAATTTGGAGTAGATATATTAACCAAAATGTTGAATGATATTTACAGCAGTGGATATTTACCCAGTGATATGCTGAAATCTGTATTTATAGCTATACCAAAAAGACCAGGAGCAATTGATTGTGAAGATTTTCGTACAATTAACCTTATAAACCATATCACTAAGCTTCTACTCAGAATCATAATGAGAAGAACCAAAAATAAAATAAAAATGGAAATTAGTGAAGAACAGTATGGATTTGTGGAAGGAAAGGGCACAAACAATGCAATTTATACATTACGGACACTAATAGAAAGGTCAATAGAGAAACAGAGAGACATATATTTGTGCTTCATAGATTATACTAAGGCATTTGATAAAGTAAAACATGATGAACTGATTATAATGTTGGAAGATATCAACACTGATGGAAAAGATTTAAGAATAATAAAGAATATTTACTGGAACCAAGTAACAGCAATTAAACTGGGAAATAAAGAGGGTAGTTACGAACAGATAAAGCTAGGAGTACGACAAGGGTGTGTCTTGTCACCAGATCTTTTCTCCCTGTATAGCGAAGTAATAATGAGAGAGATCAAAGAGATGCCAGGAATACTAGTTGGAGGTTATAATATAAATAATATACGCTATGCAGATGACACAGTATTGGTGGCGGATAATTCAACAGACCTACAACAATTATTAGACGTTGTAGTAACAGAGAGTGCAAGGAAAGGACTCTCCTTGAATATCAAGAAAACAGTAACAATGGTAATATCAAAGAAAATGGTGACACCAAAATGTGACATAGCAATAGAAGGGAAAATCCTTAACCAAGTGGATAATTTTAGATACCTAGGGGCATTTATAACATCAGATGGAAGATGTACAACAGAGATTAGGAGCAGAATAGGGCAGGCAAAAGCCGCATTTCAGAAAATGAAGAGTATCTTATGCAATAAGTCACTATCACTGAATGTAAGAAAGAGAGTGCTGAAATGCTATGTAGAACCAGTTTTGCTGTATGGCAGTGAATCTTGGAATGTAAATGAACAAATTAAGAAGAAATTAGAAGCAACAGAGATGTGGTTCCTGAGACGAATGTTGCGAATTCCTTGGACTGCCAGAGTAACTAACGACGACTGCCTGAAACAGGCTAACGAAACTAGAACATTATATACAACAATAAGACAGAGACAAACAGCTTTCCTCGGTTATGTGATGAGAAGAGAGGCATTGGAGAACATCGTAACAACTGGAAAGATCGAGGGGAAGAGAGGCAGAGGTAGACCAAGAGAAGTGATGCTGGATGGATTGAGACGGTGACATGGAGGAATATCAGCAGCAGAGTTGATCCAGAAAACCAAAGACCGAGATCTATGGAGAGCCATGAACGCCTACGCCAGCCGGCACGGCACTTGATGATGATGATGATGAGATAGAAACATGCTGTGGGAAATCCTTAAACAATATGGAGTGAGTACACATCTAACAAACCTATGTAGAAGCTTATTCAACAACAGTGAATGCATAGTGAGAGTAACTGGAGGACACTCAGAACCCTTCACCATAAGATCCGGAGTACGACAAGGTTGTGCCCTGACATAAGCCTGGGTCATTGACATTGAGTTGAGTGACCGGGCATGAGGAAGAATGGAGATGAGAGTGGGAGACAGTAAAGCGACTGACCTGGCTATGAGAAAACAGCCAGTCCTGAGAAATAAAATAATGGGAAGGGTGAGCGTGGACCCCAGGGGATGGGGGAAGGACAGTTTAGTTTTGTGTGAAGTCAAGGGACTTCAGGACAGTTGATGTGTAGATGCCGAACTGTTCGGTAGTCTAAAGGAGAAGCTGAGTTAGAGATCTCCGTGTTGTGTTGTTCTCCGAGTTGTGAAGACAGGCCTGAACCAGAGTGGGTTCTATAGTTGAGCAGTGGCTCCAACCCAATGTGTGGGTGATATTGTAGGAGATCCAGCCGTGGATAGTAGCTGGATTACCTGTCTTGTGGAGTTGATAAGAAGCAGGCCGTGAGAAGGCATTGATGTGTGCTGGTTAAATTGTGAGGAGGATATTTATAATCTATGGATTACATTGTTTCTGGATATATACATATGTTCCGTGAGTCTGTGTTATTTTCTGTAATAAAGGATTATGTGCGCCAACTGAATCTTGTTTCATGACTGGTGAATATGCACTGCGGGGGTGAGTTACATGGCAAGACAGATATCTCCATTGACACACCATGAGTATCGTTACCTAGACAACGACCATCACACCATAATATCATGAGCATATCATCGTAAGAACTTCGTGATATTATCATCAAGAAAACGTGTGACAATCTGGGCGCTCGTCGCTTAGTAAGGAGTATCTGGAAGGCTACGTACGGTCAAGAGCATTATAGACATTGTTGTCATTCTGAGATATCTGTGGGCTCTTCGCTGAAAGAGAGGAGTTATTATCTGTGACTTCGTTCCATCAATTTATACAGTACTGCGTCAAGAGATTAACAGCAACTCTTTTGTGTGTGTGTGTAAGACGCCACATCGAAGAAAAACTGTCAGCACGCGGGGAAAATGCGCGGCGGAGGTCACAGGCGAGCAGTCAGTTCACGTCAGGGTCACTACAGGTAAATTAACGGCGGTCAGCACACGTAAACAGACGAGACGCGGCGATGAAAGACCAGTGTTGAATCCAGAGTGGCGAGGGCAGCGGGTGTGTGTATAGGACATTACCGCTGTCGGTAATAAAGACACGCCATAAGACTAACCGGGAAAGTCGATTGCAGTAGCAGGGGTGTTTGGTCACGGACAGCACAGAGGAAATGTCGCAGGGACATAACGGTGTTTGCAACAAGTGCGGTCAGTCCTAGAGTGTGTGTGTTTGACAGGATTGAACCAAAGATTGAAGACAGCGAGCAATTTCGTCGCAACATCCTGTGTGTGGGGAGAATTTTGTGTGTGTGTCCGAAGGCAAGCGCACTGTGGTGTCGCAAGTTGACTGGTCAAGATTTGTCGACGCAGTTAATAGGCCGGGTTGAGAGAGGGTCAGCGCTGTTTACGAGGACAGCTGGAAAGGGGTATTAACGTTAACCCTACCACATGTGCGGGGGCAGAAGTGGAAAGTGTTTGTGTATTGCGGAAAAGTTCCGGGCATTTTACAGACAGATTAAGTGTGACTTTCCACGGAGTTAAAATAGCAGCCAGGTGGGGCTGTCAAGTTGTGTGAAAACTATTTTACGGAGGAATTTTTCACTGAGAGTGATAAAGAGAAATTGAGGTGACATTGTGAGTTGGGGGTGGAAGGAGGAAAGATACTCGGGAATTTCCACGACCTATGGTGGTCAAGATGACTCATTGTGAATGAACAAAACAAGGCGTTTTGTTTGAAAACAGACTTCATTGTTCGTCTTTGTTAAAAGCCCGTTGTGTTCATTACTTTATAATCAGCAAACATTTTGTCAACGATTGATGACGTGGCATCTCCGCGAACATAGTTGCATACAGTTGCCAAAAAGAACTGACTGTACAGAGTGAAAGCGTTGAACATTTATTGCCATTATTTTGGTCTTTTCTTTTGGTGAATCTATAACATATATGATACGGCAAAGCACCATCTCCGCAACGAAAGTAACAACATATCGAAAGAACACTTTGGATTATTACTGTGGTGCCACCACGTAAAGAGAAAGTACAATAACGTTACGGACTGTGTCGAGACAGAACAGTTTGGATATCACTATCATCTTCAACTTTTGTCGACAGTTGGAACGTGTGATCACCACGTGACTTCAGGAACCACTCAACAAATCAATCAGTCATTTTGAAATCTAGGGTCGTAGACATTTCCAGCGGATTGCGAATAACTATTAAAAGAACAAAAACTTTTGTGACTGATTAATAAGAACTTGTGGCGACGGATTAATGGGCACATATTTGTCGGCCAACGAGTTGGACATTCTGTTTGCTGCTCATTGTCTTATAAATATTGTTTTCGGTTGTTAAGCTGTTACTTGTATGTGGTCCAGTGTTTGTCAGGTGTAGGGGATTTTTGGGGTGTTTCTCGAGAGTCGGGATACAGCACACAAATTTATATTCTTTCTGGTGCTTACGATATTTTTGTAAGAAAAACGTTAATGAGTTAACGTGTCATGCAGTGGCATTGAAATAGTCTTAACCAATATCAAGAGCCGAGTTGTCTGACGTCAGATTTGTGTATATGTTGATGCTATTAATTGTTTTTGTTTCTCTTTCTTTTCATAATATTTGCATATGATATTTGCTGTGTTCGGATATATGTTATTATTGTGAACTTTTGTCGTGTCTACTATCTAGTGGTATCTGAGTCAGTTTATATTTTACGCGCACTGTGGGTGTCTCTACACAAGCTTGTGGTTGTTACTGTGGTTTATTTCTGTGTGATCACCGTCTCCGTTTACTTGGCTTGTGAGTCTAACGTTTTTATAGACAACATTTAGTGTTATCATTCATTCGTTTTGTATATGTATTTATATGTATGTTTAACAATATTTCCAGAAATGTTATACAACTATTGGTCATAGATATATAGATATAAGGGAGTATAGGTGATACTTCCCCCCCCCCCCCCTCACTACCTAGTGCTTATAGAGTGACTGGGTGAGTACAGAGTGATATTGTAGCACTACGGATTTACGTACACAGGGAGTGTGGGTGTACGTAGGGAAGTGACACAAAGACTAACAGCAGAGTCGTCACATTTATAGTTGGCTGATTGACAGCAACGTGTCCACAAGTACAAGATGCCTACTTTAATGGAATATATTGAAGCAGGTGAACGAATAGGCCTGAAGGGAAAAGAGTTACAAGAGTATGCCGAAGCAAAAGAACAACAACAGATTGAAAGAGACCAGAGACAAGCCGAAAGAGAACAGAGACAGGCAGAACTCGAGGCCAACCGCCTACAGGAAGTAAAGTTAGCTGAAATGGAAAACAAGCGTCTACAGGAAGAAAAGTTAGCTGAGAGAGAACAAAGACAGGCTGAAATGGAAGCCAAGCGTCTACAGGAAGAAAAGTTAGCTGAGAGAGAACAAAGACAGGCTGAAATGGAAGCCAAGCGTCTACAGGAAGAGAGAGAGACACACATGAGAATGGAAATTGAGAAAGAGAAGATTAAGATGGAAGCGGAAATTGCTATTAAAAAGTTAGAATTTGCATCGAAGGGTCAAAGTGAGGAAAGTAGAAAACCGTCGCAGTCGTCACAGAGATTAAAACTGCCATATTTTACGGACCGGAATTGCCTTGAATCCTATCTTGGGAGATTCGAATCGTCTGTAAAAACATTAGGCATTCCAGAGGCAGAGTATGCGATGCGACTTGGCGAATTTCTTACGGGCAAGGCACTAGACACCATGTTCAATTTACCTGTAAAAGAAAGAAACAACTACACTATCTTACGTCAACGTTTGCTGACTAAGTTCCAACTCACTGAGCATGGATATAGGACAAAGTTTAGACAGTTAGTGCCAGAGACAAATCAAGATTTCACAGATTTTGTCAACACTGTAAAGAATACATTTAACAAATGGATGGAGCTCGCAGAAGTAGGGAAAGATTTTAATAAATTAGTAGATCTAATGTTAAGAGACAAGGTAGTATCTGCATGCAATTCTAATTTAGTGGCGTTCTTTGAGGAACGGAAGCCAAAGGACATAGACACAATGTCTCAGTTAGGGCAAAACTACATGACTGCACATCCTAACGTATCTATTGGGAAACTAATGAGTGAGGAAATAGTCTGTGCAGCGTACACTAAACAGGACCAGAATCCAGTCATCAGACCAAGGGCGAAAAGTGTGGATTCAGCACAGAAAGGTGAGCAGCAAGAACTTCAAGATAATGGTTTCCGAGGAAACAATGTTGGTAGAGTAGGACGGTACCCATATAGAAGAGGGAACTTTCAGAGACGTCCAAATTATGACGGATGTTGGAATTGTGGGAGCTGGAGACACAAGGCAGCACAGTGTGATGCACAACCATCAGAGGGACCAACGAACAACACTAAAAGGGAGATTACTTGTTTCAAATGTGGAAGGAAGGGGCATGTCAGTCATCAATGTAGGATGAGAGAAACAGAGCACTCAAATGCAGCGCAAGTAATTGAGACGCTGAACAATGAAGATTGTAGTGGGTGCAAACCTCTCTTTGAAAAAGACAGTCAGCCAGTCCTAATATGCGGTCATACAGTGAAAGCAGGTTCAGCAGTTCATGAAGGAGGAAGTCTGAAGCTGCATCAGGGATTTGTCAATGATAGACCAGCATTAACAATTAGGGATTCCGGATGTACGTCTATCGGAGTGAGGAGAAGTTTAATAGATCCCTCGGATTATACAGGGAAAAAGATTAGATGCATAACATTTAACGGCACAGTAGAGTTCTACCCAGAAGCCATAATAACAGTAAAAACACCATATATCACTGGAAGAGTGTCAGCGTGTGTTTTGGACTCACCAGTGGCTGATTTGATCATAGGAAATGTTATAGGAGTTAAAGATTGTACAGAAGAGGAAATAGTTTATTGGGACCGAAAATATAGTGTAAGCAGTAATGAGGTAGTTACCACAAGAGAACCTAAATTAGAGAGTATAGCTGAGGTAGAAGAGGCATTTGAAGTAGACACAGGAACTCAGGACAAGGATAGTACAGCTGAGCAGATGAGAATGGATCCGAAATATAGTGCTAGTGGCTCCCAGAGACAAGATACTACTCTGAACAAATGTTCCCAAGGGTGTAGGAGAGTAGAACATAGGCAGTCAAAGAAAGGTAGATGGTGCTTCGAGAGGAAGAACAATGTTCTCACTCGCAGTTTTTCAGATAGCAGAACTGCACGTGGGCAAGGAGCAGTAACTTTAGCACATAGAGACCGATATACTAGAACAGCTCAGGATAGTGCATGTGCAGGGCACATAGGCATAAGGCATATGCAGCAGAAAGCAAGGTGCCAGATAAATGGGCCAAGATTGAATAAAGAGTTCAGACTAAACAGAGACTCACGTGTAACGGTGCAATATGCAGATAGAAAAGTTGAGTCAGGTCAAAAGAGTTTTCGCGACATTACTGACCCAGGGCTAGGGATAGCAAACAGATGTTGTAATTGTAGAGGTACCATGAGTCATGGGTACATGAAAGGTAGACACAGCATCGACAGGAATCAGAGGTGGGTTAATGCAAGAACAGAACCACCTGATATAGGGTCGGTACACAAATAGTATTGTGGGGTCGTGAAGTAGTAAGAGACCTGTGGGTACATAAGTATAATGCTTTCATATGATGTATTATTATTATGTGATGTATTAGTTCATGCATTGGTACACAAGATAGAAAGTTGTTTTGTATTTATGTGTGGGGAATATTGGAGTATACCATGAGCATTTGATGTATTATGTAGTGTGGTAGCTGGAGTAAGGTGCAACCATACTTAGGGCTACCCAGGCAATATGTCTGGGTCACATGATTAGTAAGTTTTAGTCTCCCAATATTTGAAAACGAAGTTTTCTTTTAAGAGGGGGGTGATGACATAAGCCTGGGTCATTGACATTGAGTTGAGTGACCGGGCATGAGGAAGAATGGAGATGAGAGTGGGAGACAGTAAAGCGACTGACCTGGCTATGAGAAAACAGCCAGTCCTGAGAAATAAAATAATGGGAAGGGTGAGCGTGGACCCCAGGGGATGGGGGAAGGACAGTTTAGTTTTGTGTGAAGTCAAGGGACTTCAGGACAGTTGATGTGTAGATGCCGAACTGTTCGGTAGTCTAAAGGAGAAGCTGAGTTAGAGATCTCCGTGTTGTGTTGTTCTCCGAGTTGTGAAGACAGGCCTGAACCAGAGTGGGTTCTATAGTTGAGCAGTGGCTCCAACCCAATGTGTGGGTGGTATTGTAGGAGATCCAGCCGTGGATAGTAGCTGGATTACCTGTCTTGTGGAGTTGATAAGAAGCAGGCCGTGAGAAGGCATTGATGGGTGCTGGTTAAATTGTGAGGAGGATATTTATAATCTACGGATTACATTGTTTCTGGATATATACATATGTTCCGTGAGTCTGTGTTATTTTCTGTAATAAAGGATTATGTGCGCCAACTGAATCTTGTTTCATGACTGGTGAATATGCACTGTGGGGGTGAGTTACATGGCAAGACAGATATCTCCATTGACACACCATGAGTATCGTTACCTAGACAACGACCATCACACCATAATATCATGAACATATCATCGTAAGAACTTCGTGATATTATCATCAAGAAAACGTGTGACAGCCCTGTCCCGTCTCTTGTTCATAACATATATAGACAACATATGTAAAGAAACCAGCCAAACAGAGACCGCAAGAATACCGCATGACGAGAACATAGAAGAAGAACCATCTGCGGACGACCAAGCACTAATATCAAAATCAGAAGCTGAATTGCAAGACCGCATGAATAGTCTAAACGAAATATGTAGGGAAAATAACATGAAAATTAGCACAACCAAAACATAGGTAATGACTATGACTATAGAAGAAAAAACAATAACAATTCACCTAAACGAACATCCCTTGAAACAAGTAAAGAGTTTCAAGTACCTAGGAAGTATAATATCATCAAATGGCAGACCAGAAGACGAGATCGAAAATAGATGCAATAAGGCAAACCAACTCATTGGACAAATGGCACGAATACTAAAGAACAAACATGTATCAATAACTACTAAGAAACCACTTTACAACATAATCTTCCTACCAGCTCTATGTTACCAATGCCAAACCTGGACAATGACAGAAAAAGAGAAAAGAAAAATCGCAACAACAGAAATGAGATTCCTGAGAAGAATACTCAACGTATCAAGAAGAGATAAGATCAGAAATTAAGAAATCAGCACTAGGGTGGGGGTTACAGCAGCACTAGAGTTTATTAGAAAGCAGCAAGTCAAATGGTTTGGTCATGCAAGTAGCTTACCATCCAATAGCATACCACAACAAGCAATGATGTACAGACCAGATGGAAACAGAGGAAGAGGCCGACCACGTAAACGTTGGACGGAGGGAATAGCAGAGTCCATGGGAATATCGATACATGTAGCCCATAATCGGGCACTCTCACGATGTTTATACTTCACTTCGACACCGCAAGGTACAAGAGGAACATGATGAGATGAGATGACATATCTAAAAAGTATTCCAGCATTGATGGAAGTCAACGAAAGACCTTAGAAATATGAACATATGCTGCTCTTTCAGCAGTTAACAATTTCTGTTATTGAGTATGGTTTGGGGCTGCTGACAGTATCAAAGAGCCAGCTTGAAATGTTGGAGCGCATACAGAATGCTGCCATGCGGTTAATACTGGGGTGCACAAAGACACACCAATTATATGCATGAGGCATATCCTGGCGCTACCAACAATGACGGATAGGCATAGGGTCCTTCAGGCCAAATGTTACCCGAGAGTTGCCGCAGACAGGGATCACCTGCTGCATGCAGCAATGGATATGGTTAAGGATTATAGACTAAGACGAGGCAGGTCATGGATGGCACAGGTAGAACTTTCTATACGTCAGCTGTGTGATCTAGAGACCATCAATCGTGAAAGAGAGTGGGAGGAAGTTCCGGAAGACATGACGGACTGGCACAATGTAATCATAACACTGGGTCGTGAGTGCAGAGAATGGGCAGCGAGCAGCACTGAGTTTGAAGTGCAACAGCTGATCCAGAGGAACACACATCAAGGTGACGTAGTCATCTACACCGATGGATCAGTGGTGAGAAACAGACGTAGTGGGTGAGGCTCTATTGCAAAGGCTAATGGGCGAGTCTTGAAAAAGGAGAGTCTGGCATATGAGACTACGACCTCCAGCATGAGAATGGAGGTGGAGGCAGTAACAGCGGCATTCCGGTGGCTAGAGGAGACTACTGCAACACACGTTGTATTCATTACGGACTCAAAGAGTATGCTTAGGAAGGTGGAGAAAGGAATGTTTCGTGTGGAATGGCTCTCGTCGCTTCAGAGGTCACAGATCGTGAGAATAGTATGGATATTTTACCCTGACCATGCGGGTGTACGAGGGAACGAACAGGCTGATAGGCTAGCAGGGAGGGCACCTCTTAGTGGTATTTTGCCTATGGACAAGGGGGAGGTGGTCGTGCTCTTGTGGGACCAGGTGGAGAAGGCGGAGGAACAGATTGAGAACCCATATGTGGAAAGAATGAGATTTTCGGGGGGATCGGCAGGGGTTCTGTAAGAATCTCAAAACTGAGAGGGAAGACCAGGAGAACTTTTAATCAGATAGCGGTGGGAACGATTAGTAGTATGACTCTTCGCTTGCTGTTGAACGAGGGGACGGATCACATATGGGAATGTCCTGAGTGCAGTGATGTCGGTTCCTAACTCAACTCAACTCAACTCAACTGAAAGATCTTAAAAATATTTCAGTATTGACCGAGGTTAATGAAAGATCTAAGAAATATTCCAGCATTGACGGAAGTTAAAGAAAGATCTCAAACATATTTCAGCATTGATGAAGGTAAATTAAAGTGAGAAGAAATATTCCAGTATTGATAGGAGTAAATGCAAGAGGATCAGAAATATTTCAGTATTGATAGAAGTAATTAAAATAAAATTCGAAATAGTCCAGTGTCTATCGAAGCAAATAAAAGACAGTTAGAAATATTCTATCAATGATATATGTAAATAAAAGACGACCAGAAGCATTCCAAAATGGATATAAACAATTGGAAGAGGATAAGAAATATTCCAGAATATGTAGAAGTAAATAGAAAAGGAAAAGTCATTTTCCAGAACTGACAAAAGTAAGTGAAAGTAGATAAAACATATTCCAGTACTGACAGAAGTAAATGAAAGAAGATCAGAAATATTCCTGTACCGACAGAAATAAATTAAAGAAGGTCAGGAATATTCCAATACTGACAGAAGTCAGTTAAAGAAGATCATAAGCATTGCAGTAATGACAGAACTAAATGAAAGATCAGAAATATTCCAATACTAACATGAGTAAATGAAAGAAGATCAGAAATATACCAGTACTGACAGAAGTTAATGGAAGAAGATCAGAAATATTCCTTTACTGACAGAAGTAAATGAAAGAAGATCAGAAATATTCCAGTACTGACAGAAGTAAATGAAAGAAGGTCAGGAATATTCCAATACTGACAGAAGTAAATGGAAGAAGATACAAAATATTCCAATACTGACAGAAGTAAATGGAAGAAGATAAGAAATGTTCCATTACTGAGAGGAGTAAATGAAAGAAGATCAGAAATATACCAGTACTGACAGAAGTAAATGGAAGAAGATACAAAATATTCCAATACTGACAGAAGTAAATGGAAGAAGATAAGAAATATTCCATTACTGAGAGGAGTAAATGAAAGAAGATCAGAAATATACCAGTACTGATAGAAGTAAATCGAAGAAGATCAGAAATATTCCAGTACTGACGGAAGTTAATTAAAGATGATCAGAAATATTCCAGTACTGACAGAAGTAAATGAATGAACAGAAATATTCCAGTACTCACAGAAGTAAATGAATGAACAGAAATATTCCAGTACTGACAGAAGTAAATGAATGCGAATGAGAAACATAAGTAAGTGAAATACGATCAGAGGACACACAAGACAATGTATGTTCCTGTAGCTGTCAACAGAGGACACACAAGACAATGTATGTTCCTGTAGCTGTCAACAGAGGACACACAAGACAATGTATGTTCCTGTAGCTGTCAACAGAGGACACACAAGACAATGTATGTTCCTGTAGCTGTCAACAGAGGACACACAAGACAATGTATGTTCCTGTAGCTGTCAACAGAGGACACACAAGACAATGTATGTTCCTGTAGCTGTCAACAGAGGACACACAAGACAATGTATGTTCCTGTAGCTGTCAACAGAGGACACACAAGACAATGTATGTTCCTGTAGCTGTCAACAGAGGACACACAAGACAATGTATGTTCCTGTAGCTGTCAACAGAGGACACACAAGACAATGTATGTTCCTGTAGCTGTCAACAGAGGACACACAAGACAATGTATGTTCCTGTAGCTGTCAACAGAGGACACACAAGACAATGTATGTTCCTGTAGCTGTCAACAGAGGACACACAAGACAATGTATGTTCCTGTAGCTGTCAACAGAGGACACACAAGACAATGTATGTTCCTGTAGCTGTCAACAGAGGACACACAAGACAATGTATGTTCCTGTAGCTGTCAACAGAGGACACACAAGACAATGTATGTTCCTGTAGCTGTCAACAGAGGACACACAAGACAATGTATGTTCCTGTAGCTGTCAACAGAGGACACACAAGACAATTTATGTGCCTGTAGCTGTCAACAGAGGACACACAAGACAATGTATGTTCCTGTAGCTGTCAACAGAGGACACACAAGACAATGTATGTTCCTGTAGCTGTCAACAGAGGACACACAAGACAATGTATGTGCCTGTAGCTGTCAACAGAGGACACACAAGACAATGTATGTTCCTGTAGCTGTCAACAGAGGACACACAAGACAATGTATGTGCCTGTAGCTGTCAACAGAGGACACACAAGACAATGTATGTGCCTGTAGCTGTCAACAGAGGACACACAAGACAATGTATGTGCCTGTAGCTGTCAACAGAGGACACACAAGACAATGTATGTTCCTGTAGCTGTCAACAGAGGACACACAAGACAATTTATGTGCCTGTAGCTGTCAATTTTTATGTTGCCTAGTTTTTCTTCTGGTGTCAATACTTCTGACCTTTACTCGTGTGAGAGCCAATCATGTATAATGAATTTACTTCTCATGTTCTTCAACATAACAGAGGTCCTTTTGCGTGCATGTATATTTTGCCCTACTCTGAATTATTGCTATCCATATATTGAGCGAAAAAAAATTAGATAATAACATTAACAAAGTAGACCTTTACAACGATAAAACACTACTATTCTACCTTTCTATAGGAAATAGTACTGGACAATTTGACTGGCGGTTTTAGAAATCCACGCTCGTCCTGCTGAGTTTGAAATCTCGTTCTTTCCACTTCAGTTGGTTCAAATGATGCAACAGAGGTGTTATCCATGGCAGATAATTCCAGCCTCTCCTCCACAACAGCACTGCTGCCTGTTCGCATGAAAGTTTGGCTTGTGCACGGATTGGTACCTTTGTCATTACCAACCGAGTGAGTCTTGTTGAATGAAGTACAACATTTGAACGCCTTGCCGAAGCTCTGCCGGAAGTTCTCGCTAAGGAAAGCATATAGAAATGGGTTCAGCATGCTGTTGATGTACGATAATATGGTGAACCCATTTAACAACAGGGTCATGGTAGTGGGGTCGCCAGCAGTGTGGAAAGTGTGGTAAACTTGGAAGCACCAATACGGCAACCAGCATACAATGTACGTAGCCACAACTGTGAAGATCAGTCTAGTTACCCGGCCATGGTTGCGCTTATTTTCCTTTGACTTCTTTGTTGCTGCGACCTGTCGTAGTCTGACGATGACGAGAATGTAGAAGATGGAGATCAATGATACCGGGATGAGGAATCCCAGAATGAAGGAGTACCAGACAAAAACTTCGCCTGGAAAGTTGATCTGATCTCTGGGCCATTCGACCGTGCAAGAAACCCTCATTTTATGTCTTTTCTGTTGGATGGTTGTCGCATATAAAATGAAGGGCAACATGACGAGGCAACAGAAAGCCCACACACACAAGCACATAGACAAGGCTATGCGGGGTGTTCTGTATGTAATAGATCGTATCGGGTGACAAACGGCGAGGTACCTATCTGCGCTCATTACACAGAGATTAAAGACGACACCGAAGTTGTTGACTGCGTACAGCACAAAATATATCTTACACATTGCTAAACCAAATACCCAGTGCTTGACCATGACCGTGGTCACTGTAAACGGCAGCATGATCAAGAATAACATATCAGATAAAGCCAAATTCAATATATACATATTGGTTACAGTCTTCATTTTGGCATGCGTTAGCACCACGTACACGACTAGGCTATTGCCAATTAGGCCCAAAACACAAATAATGAGATAGCATGTCACGTTGACATTGTCCAGCACAGTGTGATAAGCTGGCATTGAAGCTGTTATATTGGATGAGTTAGTATCTTTGGTTGTTTGACTGAAGCCAAATAGGCGTGTGGAAGTGATCTCTTCATTGATAAATGGCTCAACTAACGATCTGTTAAATGCACCGCTCCAGCTACTGAAGTCGTCCATGGTACGTATAATTTACACAGCTGATAGGAAAACCACACAGTAAACTTTAATAACAATTACTCGACACCTTCTGCCTGCAACTTGTGCTTTTGATGTTCACCGTCGGTTTGCCCCAGAAGAAAAGCATCAAACAGCCACACTGGTCTGTGTTGTTGATTGTAGCGATGTACTCTGCTTGGATTGCTGCTGCTGTCAATAAGGTCTGCTGGAATGTGTCAACAAGGAAATTACCTTTGAGGATATGTTATTATTCTACATCGTTAGGTTCGGGGCTAAAATAAGGAAAAAAATAGATT
This sequence comes from Cepaea hortensis, assembly GCA_963921405.1. Lineage (NCBI taxonomy): Eukaryota > Metazoa > Mollusca > Gastropoda > Stylommatophora > Helicidae > Cepaea > Cepaea hortensis. The sequence continues at coordinate 37,533,435 of OY992876.1, read as the reverse complement.
TTCCCCCCTCCACCTTCTTCCTCACCCCCCCCCCCCTTCTGTTATTTTGGTCCTCTCCTCCTCCTCGTCTTCCTCCTCCTCCTTCTTCTTCTTCTTCTTCTTCTTCTTCTTCTTCTTCTTCTTCTCCCTAATCTTTGTCTGCTTCTCCCTCTCCCTAATCTTTGTCTTCGTCCTCTACTACTTCTTGTTCTTATTCATCGTCACCGAATGATGTTTCAGTTAGCAGAGGGCGATTATGTCTCTTCACATCTCTTGCTGTCACATACTATTTATCTATTCATGCTATGTGGCAAGAATTCTTAATGTCCTCTCTCTCTCTCTCTCTCTCTCTCTCTCTCTCTTTGTTGCAACATGTCTTGCTTTGTCACTCTCTCTATCACTCTCCCCCCTCTCTCTGTCTGTCTGTCTCTGCATCTCTCTTTCATCAGTGGCTTTCCGCCTCTCTTTCATTCTGCGTCTCAATGTTTTTCTCTCTCTCTCTCTCTCTCTCTCTCTCAGTATCCCTATTTATCTCTCTGAGTGTCTTTCTGTGTCTATCTCACTCTGTTTCTCACTGCTGTCGTTCTAATTAAATATATGTCTCTCTCTCTCTCTCTCTCTCTCTCTCTCTCTCTCTCTCTCTCTCTCTCTCTATTATGGTACAGATAGGCACTCATATAAGTAAAGTAAACAAGCAGGATCAAGGGACACTCTAGACTCTAGACTCTAGACAATATAACATTTGAAAGTTTCAGGCATACCCAACTTACCGCCTCTAAATACCAACAGCGTCTTGCTGAATGAACAAGTGTAGTTATCTGCGCGACCAACCAACTAGAAACCCCTACTGATCTATCACTACCAGTATTAATTAACCTTATAGTAAAACGGACTATATAAATGGTTTGATAATTAGAACTTAACAGTTTCATAGAAGCCTAGAAGAAGCCTAATGTGTGTAAAGACGTATCAAAGAAGCGAAAACTAAAGTTACTGAATCAAGGAGGTTAAGACTGACTGTTCATATTAATGATTTAGTAACAAGAGCTTATTGAACTTTGTCTGAAACACTCGATTGAACTCAAGACAAAAGCGGACCAGAGCAATGGCTTTCTCCTACCAAATTAGCTCTCGAAGATGGTTGCAGACGGCAATCTTATTGAGAGCTCTTCGTTTCCTCTTGACTTCTTCGGTGCGTCTGGAGCCAGCCCACGGTCTGTGAGAGAAAGAGATTGAATAGCTGGTCATCAGTTAGTTAATAAAAATGTAACTAGCAAATGCAAGGGCAATGACAAGTTTATATCTAGTATCCTTTCGTATTTTAATTGTCTGTATCTGCCTCAGGCAAAGCACTATGTGTGCAGTAACGGTGGGCGGAGTGATAACAGCTAAATCACTCCCCAACTGCCGATTAGTTTATGCAAATATTGATCTAGCATAACAAGTTCGAGGCGCCTCAAGCCGTGTTAAAAGTGTTCTTTTCTCTATAAAGAATTCGAACCCATGATCACAAGGCCAGCAGGCAAGAGTGTAGCCACTGCTCTACAGCGTGTTGAGCAGTAATAAAGTATATTAAATTATCACTAATAACCTATGATAAAAAATACTATTAACATTGCACTATTGGTAGTATTATCATTGAAAATTAACAATGAACAATATTGAAACGACTAAACATATTATCTTGATCACTAATAACATACTGTAAAAAATGGGAGAAATAGTAAAGAATAACATTTAAAAGCTGATTACTATTCTTTGCACTAATTATTTGTAATATTAAGATCTATAATTATTTACACTACTGTGCTGTGAGCACTAAACAATTATTATTTACACTATCGAAATCAACAGTCAGTAATTATTTGCACTAATATGTACTCAATAATTATGTATACAACTATGAGCTAAACTAAATAATGTTTTACACTACTGTAAGGTAGAATCAATTTCGTATTTATGCTACAATGAGAACTACTCAGTGATTATTTAGACAACTATGAGCAATAATCAATAAATATTTATACTACTGTGAGCAGTAATAGCCAAGTATTAACATCACTCAGAGTATTCATAATTTATAATATAACGACACACAATGTTTGAATTACGATGTGCACTATTAACTTACATATTACGATTAATCTTTCTTAACACTAATCTAAACACTAATAATTTATAACATTAAAGAGCAATAATCACACTACTCTGTGGATTAATAATTCATAAGTGACTATTAACACGTATGTACATTATTTTAAGCAATAAAGATTTAATACAGTGGTTCTCAACCGGTGGGGAATTTCACCCCCCCCCCCCGGGGGGGGGGGATATTAGGTTTTCCAGGGGGGGGGAATGAAGACCATTTCAAGATTGCGTTAATACAAGAACCGATTACTTGATATTGTTTTTCCCTTCATACTTTACAGTTATGTACGTCTCATCCTTCTAAAATTCATTTTATAAAGTAAGTAGACCCACAAATCATGTTTTATGTGGATGTCTAGACTTGTTTTAGTATATGCTAGTAAATTTACCTTCCATTTTTACGTATACTGTGTATGGGTGGGGTGATTTTTAGATAGGAAATATGAAAGGGGGGGGGGGGATGACGTTCTGAAAATACGGTGAAGGGGGGCACGGGCCAAATTTTTGATAGGAAGGGGGGAATGACGTTCTGAAAATATGGTGAAGGGGGGCACGGGCCAAAAAAGGTTGAGAACCACTGATTTAATAGTTCTGCTAATAATTATTGACACTGCTCTAACACATATGTACATTATTTTAAGAAATAAGGATTTAATACTTCTTCTAATAATTATTTGATGGCCTCCCTGGCTCAGGAGGTAGCGACTTTTTCCGTAATCCCGTATACTCTCGTGACTAACGTGACGACGGCGATAATCAGTAGCGGATGTAACCGCGTCGGTAACATACGGGGTATGTGAGCCGGTGGCCCAGAAAGCAATGGCAAACTACTGAGCGTAATCTTTCCAAGAAATCAACAATCAGCTGAAAGATGCTGATGTTGACAGCGATGTCCTGTAAAGGATATGCACACTTTGTTTTTTTTTTTCTAATAATTATTTACACTACTCTAGACATAAACACTTTAAAATATTCAAGATAAATAATGATTTACACTGCGCGGAGCACTAATATCTTATACGTCTCATAATTAACACATATACGCAAACAGACAGAAAGAGAGTTAGATAATTAGGTTGGTAGGCAAGTAGGTGCCGGTCTCTCTGGTGAAGTGGTTAACGACGCTGTTCGTAATCCCGTATACTCTCGTAAGAAACACAGCTGCGCGAGATTCGGCAGCGGATCGCGTCGCGTTGGTTACTTACGGAGGGTATGTGGGCTCGTCGTTCAGAAAGCACTTCCAAACTACTGAACGTAAAACTTGCCAAGACATCAGCAGCAGCTGTAAAATGCTGGTGTTGACTGCAATGTCCTGTAAAGGATATGCGAAAAAAGGCAAATAGATTGGTAGCTTGCTAGAAAGACAGACAGATAGATAGGCAGACAGGTAGATAATTGGGATAGTAGGCAATTAGGTAGACATACAGACTGACAGACAGATCATTGAAGGGGAAAAGTGTCTACTAACACCATGTATAAAAAAATCTGGGTTCAGCTAATGATCCGTGGTGGTCACTAGACATTAGTAACACAATTACTAGACGTATAAAAACGTAGGAACGAAATTTCCATGAAAATACTGTACGAGGTCCATTTCATATGTTATGACTATGATGTCATAACGAAACATTCGAATATAAAGATGTTTTGATAGAGTTTCTACTCTATTATTCAGGCTCTAAGAATCCTATATGCTTAAAGTTTTAAAATAAAAACGAAAATGGAGTCTTCCATGTTTGAGTGAACTGAATTGTGACTTCCTTGTTTTGTGTGAAATATTCATTTTCATGCATAATTCTTAGAGCTTGAAGACAAGAGTTAGAAATCTCTCGACATACTGCTACATTTGAATAGTCTGGCGTCTGTACGTATGTAAAACGTGTTTATATATAAAAAGTCTTTACATACATGACGTGGGGAACTGTTACACCGAGGACTTCACAAGATTTATGATATGGGAATTTACAATATGAAAAACACTGAGGATGTAAACATTAAAGGGATTCTACGTTATTGTTTGGGGAGATATGAATTCGGCACTCTTCCGACAGACGGGTCTAAATAGTTCTGCAGTGAATAATTTTATATAACTAACACTAACCCTAACCCTAACCCTAATCACTTATTCACTGCAGAACTATTTAGACCCGTCTGTCGGAAGAGTGCCGAAATCTAAACTGTTGACAACAGATCGTCAAATGGAAAGAAACTATGCACACTATCGACTAAATAACGATGAATATCGTATGTAACATTTTAATCTAGAATTGATGTCACTGCGAAGATGGTAAACATTTTGTTTTCAGAGCTACTGAATAAGTGAAAAGGCTAGTTTTATGAGTAAATAAATGCACTGCTTTATTGTAAAATTCAAAGATCCTTGTTTATATTTTGTATCTTACTTTATTATATCCCTTTATTATAATTTTATTATTTTAAAATGAGGTAGTGTAAGTTCCCCCAATTTATCAACTACAGTGTGAATAACTGACTCTGTCAGAGATTGTTGATTCATAAAATAATTGTCAATATTTCCGAAAAAAAATAGTATTACTCAACTTTCTTATTTACGCTAGACGTTATATATATGTATTTGTGTGTTGTGGGTGTAGAATAAGTAGCATCATGGTGATTAAACAACACATTTTGTTTTTTAATTGAGAAACACCATAATTAGTGTTGTTTCTGACATATGGTGATACCAAAATAAAGAAACCACAACATTAACCTTGTTCCAGAAAGTATTTGACGACGCCGTAATAATGAGATGGCAAGTTTTTTTCAACCTCGGAGCGCGTCCGTTGAACCTCCTTTTAGTGCCGATGAACATCCAGGCAGTGACGATCGCCGAACTCTACAGGCAACTGAAGTGTGTATTCCTACTGTTGAGCAAGTTAAAAACATGAAGTGTAAAGCAGCTTCCCGTTATTGTGTTTTGTAAAGCTGCTCTACACTTCATGTGTTCAATTCCCACAGCTTTAAGGCAGTTTAACGAATTCTGCTAGTGAAGCGGTATACCTAACAATGCTCACTGTGATTGGTAAATATTCGTCCCAAAGCAAGCCGCCTGAATTTGGCTTTTTGTCTCTTCTCAGATCAAAACCTAACGAATAGTGATGTCAATGCAATAAAGTAGTTATTACCAATACCACAAAGCCACCGGAAGTGATTTCACACATCAGACTGCAGAAATGCATCCAACAGATTTATGGAGGTTAGCAACAGTGTGTTGTTGCCTAAAGGAACGAACGAACGAACGAACGAACGAACGAACGAACGAACGAACGAACTTTATTTTCAAAGGGTAACAATTACATTCGACCCTTCCAATCACTCATCGTTCATCAATAGTGCATGATACATTCACATAGGAAAGAAACATTGGTGCAACGCAACCCGTTTTTAAGTCGAATGACTTTTGATAGCCCCAAGAGAGCTTAGCAGTATATCCCAGGCATTCCACATTGACAAAAAAGCGGTGCCTCTTTTGAAATATAATATCTTGCTTAATCTTCCTGGGTTCTTCATCGTATAGCTGGTCCTTTTCAGAAGATTGACAATCCCTTAACAGTTACCTGGCTTGATACAGTTTCACCTGTGTTCAATCACTTGGGTCCCCCTTCCTTCTGGTGACCCATGCCCCCCATCACGGTTCTGTCTACCTCTCTGTGACCTTTAATGTGACCACCGTAGTTTTGTTTGTGAGACATGATCATTCTGTTTATGAGCCAGTTTTTGTTGATGTTCAGATTTTGTTGATGTTCAGATTTTGTTTTTCTTCGTTTTGATTCATGATATTCTAAAAACTTTTATGAGATATTTACGTTCACAAGTGTGGCTTTGATGATTGCTAAATCCGCCTGTGTTACAAATATGATGTATAGTGTGTATTGTTATATCGAAAAACCTGACTATTTGTTTGTTTATTGATGTCTTTAAGCACATATGGTATTAAAATTGTGTTCCACCATTTGTTCAGGGGTGTATGTATATACCTTTGCTATTTTATATTGTGGAAAGATATATGTTTTTATTATTTCTGACTATATGGACAGTGCTGTATTAATTATCATTCATATTTTTTACTCGTTATCACCAATTCATGCAAAACATTATTATGATTGTACTTCACGCAAGTAACCCACTATGCACGGAATTTTTGTCTTTCTAATGTACTACTTAATCCTGATTCACAGTTCTCTGTCACTCTTTAACATGTCATTTCTCTTAGGTTTCTTGAATTCATTCTGGCCATGCCCTTTATCGTTTACTTTACACGAATAATATATCTACAGCAAATCTGTTTTAGAGTCGAGAAACTGTGATAATTTGTGCTTGGCAAAAACCTTTTTTTTATATTACGACTATATTAATGAAAACTATCCGAGAAACTGATAAACACTGATTAATGCATAATTTAGATAGCCGCGGTATTGGAGTTTCTAGTACACTTGCTGTCAGCTCGGTTGGTATGTGTTAGAATCCCCTTGGAGACGTGGATTGCTTCCACTGACCTGGACTGCCAGACGTGATAATGACCACATCAACCATGAAGGTCCATGCCAAATATGGTGCCAGCACCATATGCACGTCCTTTCCCTCCTTTGACTATATGAACAGGTTGCTAGGCTGAACACGATACAGTGTCACAAGACTGCTGATATTATAAACGACATGGGGATGTCAACTTTCCATTGAACAAAGTGCTGTGACGAAACAACAACAGAGGCTATTATTATACCAATGAATATTAACATTAATGCATCAACATATATCTGGTAGTTATCTATTAAGTATGTACATATTAGTTTAAATATAGCAACAAATCTTTATAAACATGTAATGCTATGATGCAAAATTTACGTTAGGCAGCGAGTGCAAGCATATGTATAAGTATTAATAGAACGGTATTCAAATATGCAATGAACATTGAGCATGCAACAAGCAAGGGGAAATAAGCAGAGAGTTGATGCGACATGCAGGATGCAATATTCATTTTAAAGCAATAAAGCAAGTTTAATCATGTTCCGTCCTCATAAAAACATGGACCTGCGTGTATAAGTGACCACATCATTTCCCAGCATTTGGTCAGATGAAATCTATCATACGCTTGACATTTACGCTAATGGATGTTATGTTGTTAGCTTTGGGCAATATTATTTCCCCTCGTGAGATGGCTTTGGTTGCAATACATTAGGATGTATATGTTTCTGCTCCTCACTATCCGAATGACACCAAGTAACAATGCGTTATATTATTTTAAAACAACGTATTTCCTTAGTGAATTTAATAAACACAGTCGCCTGTTAGACTTCCGTGGATACAACATTCTACACATTCGCGAAAAATCAGATGCAAGTAAATCGTATTTCAGCTATGTGTACATCGTATTTCAGCTACATGTACATCGTATTTCAGCTATATGCACATCGTATTTCAGCTACATGTACATCGTATTTCAGCTATATGTACATCGTATTTCAGCTATATGTACATCGTATTTCAGCTATATGTACATCGTATTTCAGCTATATGTACATCGTATTTCAGCTACATGTACATCGTATTTCAGCTATATGCACATCGTATTTCAGCCAAAGTATCACTCATTTGTTCACATGATATATAACTGTAGTATGCACCTGGCGAGATGCAGCGAAACGTGCCGGGCAAAATGTCCTGCAATATTTTATTTATGTCGTCTGTGTTTAATTTTCTTTGATTTATTATTGATAATATTTCACTTTACTAAACATGCTTGACCGGACTCCATCGCGAAGGACTTAAGGACGCTGTTTGTAATCCCGAATACCCACGTTCGAAACACACCTGCGTTCTATTTGACAGCAGATCACATCGCGCTGATTTCTTACGGAAAGGTATGTGTCCCGGTCGTTCAGAAAGCAATGACAAACAACTGAACGTAAAAACTTGCCATGAAATCAACAGCAGCTGAAAAATGCTGTGCTGGTGTTGACTGCAATGTCCTGTAAAAAAGGATATGCTAAAAAAAATGCTTGGAATTCCTATAAACACAGCAACATTCTTCAATCACCTGTCAGCTCTGGGGTCTGTAGTAATGTAGTGGCTATGCGCTCTGCTGTCGGCCCGGTGACAATGGGTTCGAATGCACATTGATTCAGATTTTAACAATAAATTGACCCAGGCCCTCAAGTCGACCCAGCCTATATTGAGTACAGGAAATGTCTTGAGAACTAAAGGCGGGTGGCTAGCTATTAAACACACCAGTCCGTCCTCCAAGTGCCGTTGGACTAAAAATATGGGTCAATCACCATATATCAATGCGTCTTAAGGAGTGTAAAAGTAAAAGTGTCCCTCGACTTTTAAAGGTCTTCCTCTGCCACTCAGCTCAGATTTGCCTGTCCCGTCCACACTCCAAACTGTAACCACATATCCTACTTCTGCTGGTGTCTTCTACCCTCTAACGTATTCGTTTATCGGCAAGATAAACAATGCTGCTGCTGCTGCTGATGATGATGATGATGATGATGATGATGATGATGATGATGATGATGATGAAAGCTCCACCTTGTGTTTCCTATGTTACTATCGCAATCTGTAATCTCAGATTTTCCAACATTTCTACTTTATTATGTGCCTGACTCCACCTGTCGAAGTGAGGATTCACCAAGGAAGATAAAGCCATCATGTGCTTGATCCACATTCCAAACTCTAACCATATATCCTTCCTCTTCAGCTGCTGCCCTGTATAGAGCATGGGCCATCAATAAACTCAGAACAATACATTATATTGAGTATCGTTTCCCTTTCACTGTGAATTTGTAGGCTTAATTGTTGTGACTTCCCGTCAAGTGCCTTTAGTTTATCTTGCATCTGCTGTGGTCTGCGGACAGGAGTATAATGCCCTCAGCCAAGTCTAGATCATCAAGCTACTCTTTCAGAGTCCACGCTGAATTCCGATTATGTTGGTTGTTATTGTTGTCTTCACAATCCAGTCAATAGTCTGTAAGAATAACAAAACTGACATCGTTCTGTTTTCTCTCCTCGTTCAGTTATATTCGGCTGTGGTCGCTTTTTGTTGATACATGTATTACATCAGATTAACAAATTTAGCAATAATAACTAAGTTATAAAGTAAAGGACAATTTTCCACTCTGGGCTATTCAGTATTTCATTCTAGTCCCTATATTTTTATATTTCAATCGCTGCTCGATGACCGCCTTTACTTGCCCTGACAATACCTGGTACCAATTTTAGGCAAGGTCGACAATAAAGCCTCGGTTAATTTTTAAAATCCCCGACTAATGGGCAGTCCAACAGATGACCAACTGGCGAGCAGACAAGCGTGCTATTCACTGCCATATCCCAGCAACCTTCAATAGCAGTAAAACTCTTAGTTTAGTTTTCATTATTACAGACATAATCCCACATTCTCATCATTGTCAGATTAAACAAAACAATGAATGCTGCTGGAATCGTCTCATCATGTCACTATAGATTCCCGTCTTTTCAACTAATCTCTTCAGCTCAGTGGAAGATTGACCCCTAAGGTGCTGCCACGCCTGTGTTATCTAGTTGTTTCTATGATATCCTCTTATTCTATTCGCCAGATGTTTTCTCTTAGCATAAAATTAGTCGCGCGTGTCTCCAAATGTGACTAAATCAAGACAGCCTACATAAAACAGCTTTGAATGTTAGTTATCTGTCCTTTAATAGACCTCGCAATCAACCTCAGAATTGTTTGGTTGTTTGAAATTTTCAAGGCAGTTTGACGTTCAGTAGCTTGCCATTGCTTTCTGAACGACTAACACTAATATAATTGTTAAAATCAATGAACTGCGGTCTACAACAGCTTACAACACTCGAAATGTTATACAACAATTACGCACATAATTCTCACTTGCTCACAAGGAAATCAACGCTGACATCATTTGGCTTCTTAAAACAACCTCATCCAGGAACACAGTTTATGTACATGAGCAGGTTCAGTCTGAAGCTCCATCTAGGCCTTCAATTTAAGGCATCCTGAACTAACTAACAAGCAAAACAGCAAACTGCGTCAAAGTCCGCGGCAGATTCACCTTAACCGCCACTGTTGCAGCACATTCTATGAAACTGATAATTTTCATCATCTTCACCGCCACTGTTGCAGCACATTCTATGAAAATGATAATTTTCATCATCTTCTACAATGCTACGAGTACATTTGGTGTACAAATTTGAAAAAAAAAAAAAAAAAAAAAAAAAAAAAAACAACTGCTGTTCAAATCTTCAAGAGTTGATTAGCTCCGGAAACATCTTTGTATAACTGCAGTTGTTAAAGGTTATAATTAATGTTATTTTCATGGTATTGTTTTCTTTGATTTTATTTTTCCAATGAGCAGTGTTTATGTTTAATATGACCAGTTTACTGCAAACATGGTCAATACAAACACGGGGTACTATTGTCGTGGAACCAGTTGCTACAAGCTGACAGGCGGCTTCAGAAACCCTTGATCATCTTGCAGAAATTTGGTGGAGTTGTATTCTATAGACTGCGATGTTGCTGCTTGGTTATTGTCCATTGAGGACAGCTCCATTCTTTCTTCGGCTGTAGCACTAACACCACTCCGGGTGTAAGTCTGGCTTGTTCTTGGGAAAATGCTGTTTTCATTGCAGGCTGTCTTATTGACCTCCACACCGGACATACATTTGAAAGCCTTAACGAAGCTTTTCCTGAAGTTGTCGCTTAGAAAGGCGTACAGGAACGGATTCAAGGAGCTATTGGCGAAGGATAATACAGTGAATCCATTGAAAATCAACACCATAGTGCTGTCTTTGGAGTTGACGTTGTTAAACACAATGTGTGCTTGAAATGACCAGTAAGGCAGCCAGCAGACAAGATACACGCTGACCACTGTAAATACTAAGCGTGTTACTCGCCGATGTGACCGTTGCTTTTCCTTCGACTTCTTGGCTGGTCCCACATGGCGCAGTCTTATGATGACTAAGACGTAGAAGACTGAAATAAGGGAGACAGGTATTGCAAACCCCAGTACAAAGGAATACCAGATGAATGCCTTGTCAGGAGGAATGAGCTTGTTCTGTGGCCAAAAAATGACACAGCTATCTTTATTTGGGTCGTTTTGTTGCTTGACTGTAGTTGAGTACAGTATGATGGGAAGCATGACCATGAACGACACAGACCAAATACAGAGGCACAAGAACAACGCTATTCTGGGAGTGCGGTATTTTAGCGACCGTATCGGATGACATACAGCCAGGTATCTATCTGCGCTCATCACACACAAATTGAAGGCGCCGCCAAACAAGTTAATGGAATACAGTACAAAATAAATTTTGCACATAGCAAACCCGAAAACCCAATGTTTTACTACCGATGTTGTGCCCATTACTGGCAGTATGGTCAGAAATAGAACATCGGACAGAGCCAGGTTGAGAATGTACATATTTGTAACCGTTTTCATTTTTGCGAACATGAGGACTACATAGATGACCAGGCCGTTGCCGACTAGGCCGAGTGCGCAGATGAGAAGGTAACATACGAGGAGAACATAGGGCATCACTTTCTCATAGGCTGCGATGATGAGTGTTCCGTTTGACAGGCTGGAGTTGGAGTCGGTGATGTTATCGTCCTCACATATTGGAAGCTGATCAATTATAGTTCCAGCAATATCATCGACTGTACTATTGCTGTATACCTCCACTCTGTTATAATTATCAGCCATTTTGATGTGAAAACAGAAGTGCTGTTGCTGAATTATGTATTGCAAGTATTATAAAGTCCAGTGTTTCACTTATAGTTCAGTAGACAGTTGATGGAGATGCAGTTGCCCGGGAAAATCCGTTAACAAAACCGACTGAAACAAACAACTCCCTTACACAAGAGGAACATTTGTATTTAATTCACGCGTTCCTTTTTCACAATACAAATTTAAATTCTGTATAAACATCAATTTTTAAATGTAACTGCGTTTGAAATTGTTCAGAACTTTGACTGACATATCCGTTCATTCTCTTGGAATCAAATGGTAATATCAATGTGAAATGTACTTTAATATTTATGAACATTCCCAAATGACAATCACTATCTTGAATTGTATTTTATTTCCCCTGCATTTATTTTAAATGCGAGAGACAGAAATCATGAAGTAACTCCCAAATCAACCAATATAAATCAAATTTTGGCGCAATTACGTTCCAATTCAGAGTCCAATCTTTACGTAGAAAGTGGCAATAATTCCAATGGAAGCGTTCTCGTCACATCGTTGTGGCAATACGTGTGAAGGGCTCCTGGAGTGTGTTCCTGTTTGTCGCTGGTCTGGCTGTGACGACACAAATAAATAAGTGACGAGGCATGAGCATGACGTTTGGGGATTTGACGTTTCCACTGAACAGACGATCTGGGCGCCTTGATCAAAATATTGTGTTGGGTTTAATGAACTGAAGTCTGCACTGATTGTTCAAAACAGTATATAGACTGAACTTATGTGACGTAACGTGACAATAATTGATGACATTAGTGCTTCTGGTGTGCTGCAGATCACGTTGGCGTGGCTAATGTTGATTAATGGCAGGACTGTTGTGTTAATTTGAATGACTGTGAAATTAATGAGACATAATTGTAGGTTAGTAACAACAAAAAAATAATATAATGAAGTCAATTGGTGTGATTATGACATGTAACAATGGTAAACATGGTTGTGACATGAATTAAGGTTCACTGTGATATGAAAGAAAGATGTCTGTGGCGTGAATTTACATAGTCATTTCAATTAAATATAATTATGACTAAAGGCGATGGTGACATAATTTAAGGGTGAATGCGATGTGAAGGCTAATTATGGCACGTATAAAAGATGGTTTAGACATTATTAAAAGATTACTGTGACATTAACAAGGGTGATTGTGTTATGCATCAATGGTGAGTGTGGCATTAATGACAGGCCATTGTGACTTGAATTAAATTGATTGCGAAATATGACAGTCACGTGAAGAAAGATAATTGTGACATGAATGAATGATGACTGTGACATGAATGAGAGACGACTGCGACACAAATGAAGATTGATTTTGACATGTATGAAAGATGATTGTGACATGAACGAAGGCTAATCATAATATAACAGAAAGGTGGTTGTGCCATGAATAAAAATTGGTTGTCATTTCAATTAAATATGATTTAGGTATGAATGAAAGAAGATTGTGACATTAATGAAGAGTGATTGTAACAGGAATAAAAAATGATTGTGATATGAATGAAAGATGTTCTTGATATTATTGAAAGGTGATTATGACGTGATTGTAGGGTGATTGTGACATTAATGATGAGTATGACATACGATGAAAGATGATACTGATATGAGTGAAATTTAGAAAGTTCATAGATTAATCTTACCCTCAAGTGTGAGGGCAACACGTATTCCCGAGATCACATATATAGATCTGGTGGCATAGTAAAGAGGCGCAGTGATGAGGCACGCTGATAAGACATGATGAAGTGACACCATGGTGTGATACTTTGAGGTGACACAAAGAAGTGGCACAAATAGTGACACGATGAAATGGCACAAAAAGTGACACGATGAAATGGCACAAACAGTGACACGATGAAGTGGCACGATGGTGTGATACTTTGAAGTAGCACGATGAAGTGGCACTATGAAGTGAAGCAATGAAGTGACACGATTGTGTGATACTATGAAGTGACACGATGATGTGATACAATAAAGGGACACAGTGAAACGACACGAAAAAGAGGCATTATGGTGTCATACGATTTAGTCACAGAAAGAAGTGACACAATAAGACACAACATGTATCGAGCCTATGAAGTGACATAAGCAATAGTCACAATGAATCGACACAATAAATATTCACAATGAATCGACACCATGAAGCGAAAGATAAAGAGATAAGCGGATGTCAGAAGAATGCTACGGCCCTTTCTGGTTACCAGACAAGGAAAGGGTACATCGTGACAGCGAGCTTTCTATGGAAGTAACGACTTCTTGTAATCTCCGTCACGCAGATTTCATAAGATGTTACAATTGTTTCTAAGTATTTTGTTTACGCTCCCTCGCTTTGAACTCAAGTGTAGTCCATACACACTATTTATAATAGTGATGGACTGAATTTCGCGTGTGGGTTAGCTTTCCTTATTAACAGTGTCCCTCGCATTCAGGCAAATCCACTCCGACTTCAGAGGTACTTGTAATTAAGGTCCCCAAGTCAAGGACGATAGGTCAACATTTTAGTCCAGCTGCCCGGTGTAGGGGTTGAATCGCGTACCTCGGCATCAGCACAACCGGTGTTTAAGAACACGCGTTCTTATCCATTCGGCCATACGGACCGGCTTCTAAGTATTTGATTCGTATCAATCTATTCGATCCTTCCCTTATCATGGGTGTTGTGGTAGCAGAGTGGCTAGTACGCTGGCATACAGACTTGGCGGTTATGTGGTAAAATCCTCACGACTTTTCTTCATTTGAGGATTATTTTGTCGGACTAGTACGCCCAGTAGAAGAGACCTACAGACAGAGACGAATAATATTGGAAGTAAATGGAGGGAGTTACAGGTGGCGGCAAGAAATCGGACACACAGACGTGATTTGGTGAAGGACTCATGTTCCAATGGAGGATAAATGAAATAATAATAATAATAATAATAATAATAATAATAATAATAATAATAATAATAATAATAATAATAATAATAATAAGAAGAAGAAGAAGAAGAAGAAGAAGAAGAAGAAGAAGAAGAAGAAGAAGAAGAAGAAGAGGAAGAAGCAGAAGAAGAAGAAGAAGAAGAAGAAGAAGAAGAAGAAGAAGAAGAAGAAGAAGAAGAAGAAGAAGAAGAAGAAGAAGAAGAAGAAGAAGAAGAAGAAGAAGAAGAAGAAGAGGAAGACGAAGAAGAAGAAGAAGAAGAAGAAGAAGAAGAAGAAGAAGAAGAAGAAGAAGAAGAAGAAGAAGAAGAAGAAGAAGAAGAAGAAGAAGAAGAAGAAGAAGAAGAAGGGAAGGACACTATTGTTTCATGTTTTTATAAGCTTCTCCCGCCGAGATTCTCTCTTCCACCTTTGTTACAGCTTTGTGAGTCTAAAATTGAAGGAGGGGCAAACAGCAAGAGAGAAAACACAAAGAGCACTTCTCCTTCCTCATGCTACACTTTCAGATGTGAACCTGAATATATTTAAAGACAGCAACAATCAAACAGAGGTTTTTGTCATGACCAGCAGGACTATACCAAAATACTATAGGGTACTAATGATAGAACACTCTCAAATCGCCTTCCATCAGCTTAGGTAGAAAGTGGTCCGGATGTAGTAATTCCTGTGTTGAGAGTTCAGTAGAGAAAAAGTTTCATCAGTCTTGAACCAAGTGAGGGTATTTCTAAAATTACAGACTGATCCACTAAACATGATGCAATTTTGAGAAGAGACAAATTGGAACATATAATAACAAGTGGTAAGATTAGTGGAAAAGTAGATACAAGAAGACAGTAAGAGACGATTCTTAACAACCTTTCGTCGTGGTAAGGAAAGATCACATATATTAATGACATTCTGACATTCGTTCTGGAGAAAGGTAGCTATGGTGAAGTATAATCACCTTAGCCAGTTGGCAAGGAGCTTGATGATTCCCCACAATGGTGACACTTGATTATTATTTTTCACATTATTGTAATAAGAGTGCATGTGCCAGTGAAACATCATCCACAGTCTTGCCTGCTGGCGTGGGCGTCCATGCCTCTCCACAAGTTACGATCTTCGACTTCATAGATAAAATCGTGTGTTGTCTCTCTTCCTACCATGACACAAGACTGTCAAGAATCTTCTTATGCTGTCTTTCTCTGTCTCTCTTTCCTCACATCTTTCCGGTTGTCACAACAGGATCTAGGTTTTGTCTTCTCATAACATGGCCAAAAAAAAAAAAAAAAAAAAATCAATGACTGCCTCTTTCTGATGTTTGTAATAAGTTGTCGTTGCGACTCAGCTTCCCTTTTAACGTCTTGATTGCTCATTTTTCGTCCAATTAATTTTCAGCATTCTTCTATAAAACCACATCTCCAAGGCTTCCATGGATTTTTTCGCCTGATTACTAATTGTCCAGGATTCGAAGCCGCATGTTAAAACTGGCTCTATGTGAAACATATGAAGCCCATAACCTCTTAAAATGGCCCGATCGTGGTTCCTTTATTCTCTGCCAAACAATGGATTTTGGTTGTAAATGCACAGCAAGGCGAGAGCTTGTAAATGCGCCAATGTACCCATGGCGCTGAGTGGCTAAGTGTCACAGTGCAGACTGTAACTCTAATTGTGGCTAGTCCGAATCTGTTTCTGAGCATTTTTTTTTACGAAATAAGGAACCTAGCCATGAATACCGGTTTTGGGCATCGGATGTCTAGACTATTGAAATGAGTGCGAAAAATATATGATCCCACGGGCACACTGCGACAAGCGGACTTCATGAGGAATATGCCGTTTTGTTCAAACATAATTGTAACCGTTAAACAGCTACCCATAATAGCATATAGCGTACAAATCACACATGTAAATGTGGAGATCAAGGGGGAGACCACGGCAATAATTTCCCAAGGATAAGTTATAACTGATCACAAATCTAGATCTACAGTGGGTTGGCACTCTCAAATAACTATACCAGTATTCCAACTGAACAACCCCTTCCAGTCTAATTGCTAATACGTCAGTTGTTTATACCTACAAAGTTCCCCCTGGACAGTGGGTTGGAGTCTGCTGACAATAAAACATCTAAAACATACAAAAGAAACACGCCAACCTAGCCATAACCAGAGCCAGTATATGTACCATGTTCTGAATCATGACCTGGACACATCTTACGAGGACTATTCCAAAAAGCAACCACCGATACACATTTTGTTTGCATATCCTTTTTACAGGACATCGCTATCAACATCAACATTTTACTGCTGTTGTTGGTGTCTTGGAAAGTTTACGTTCAGTAGTTTGTCATGCTTTCTGAACGACCGGCTCCCATACCAATTCGTTAAAACCCATCGCAACGCGATCAGCTGCCAAATCGCGCACAGCTGTGTTTCGAACGCTGGCAAGCGTAATTACGAACTGCGCCCATAACGCCATAGCCACGGAGCCGGCAAACGCCGATTAGCTGGTACAAATAAACCGTTGCCATAGCGACACCGTTGATTGCGTGCATCATTCAGTAGCTTTTTAGCTCACTACACATCAACCTGCAGTCGCATTTGTTCAGTGGTACACGAATCGCGAACGAATAAACATGGATACTGTTATTGCCTTTGTCGCCAGCTGTGAAATGTGCGGTATGATTCGTTTTCTTCAAGCAAAAGGTCAAAATGCGGCCGAGATTCATCGTCGATTGTGTCCTGTGTACGGTGATAATGTTATGCATGACAGTTCTTTGAGGGATATGTGCAGGAATGTCAGAGATGGGCGTAAAAATGTGCTTGATGAGGATGGGAAAGGACGACATTCATGTGTGACAGATGAGCTCCTTTAAAAAGTCGAGCAAGTCTTAGTGGAAAATGCGCCGTTTCACATTTATAGATCTTTCTACAGAATTTTCACAAATTTCTTTGACTAGTATGTTTCGAATTGTCACTGAAAGGTTAGGTTACCACAGATTCTGTTCACTGTGAGTACCAAAGCAACTGATTGGCGTTCACAAAGCTCAAAGAATAGGCCCAACATTGGCGTTGCTTCCGTGCTACTGGGAAGAGTGGGTGCATTTCTAGACAGAATAGTTGATGGGGAGGAGACATTGGTTAATTTTGTGAATGCAGAGATGAAGGAACTGTCAAAACAGTGGATGCATACTCTTTCTCTAAACAATCGCAAAAAAATTCAAGCAAATAGTGTCGCAACGAAAAATTATGGTTATAGTGTTCTGGGACCGCTGGGGCATTTTGTTAACGGAATTAATGACACTGGGGACCACAATTACGTTAGAAGTTTATTGTGAAACACTGAAGAAGCTTCGTTGGTCGATCCAAAACAAAAGGCGCGGAATGTTCACCAGCAGCGTCATTTTCCTGTACGACAACGCGGCCCCACTGCCGCCAACACAGAGGCTTTACTTCAGCAGTTTAAGTAGGAAATTTGCATCCACCTTCCTTACAGCCCGGACTTGGCACTAAGCGATTATCATCTCTTCGGCAAGATGAAAGTCTGGCTGGCTATCCAGCGCTTCGACACCGCCGAGGAGCTCATGGATATAGTCAACAACTGACTAAGTACCCTGGCTGCGTCCCCTTTGACAAGGGATTGCACGGTACGAGAAGTGCTTGAATTTTTCTACATAGATTTAAATTTCCAGTAATTTCTTAATGCACACCTCCTGGTTCGTGGGCTTAGAGAGGGGAATGAGGACTCTGTAACACAGTCCTCTTAAAGATGGTACTTTGGTAATGTGTTAGGGAAAATGTCTTCGCACCTTCACCGTGATATATGCCAGCTGTTTTCAGTGCTTAACGACATGATTGCCACTGTATCGGTTGTACGATAAGTTAACGTATATATAGTCTTCGAGGGGATTCACAACAGCCAACCAACCAACCAACCAACCAACCAACCAACCAACCAATCAGTTAACCAACCAACAATCCAACAATATATAGGTGATTCTGTACATTACACTGTCGTAATAAGTTTTATTTACGTTCAGTTATTCCAATTATTTCTAAGCTTTGTGTTTTCTGCGAAGTGGTTTGCTTTTTTTACAATTACGGAGGTAAGCTGATTCGTTGAAAGTCCCTGGAAGACGGAGAAATAAAGACGTGGATTGTTTGAAAGTCCCTGGAAGACGGAGAAATAAAGAGGTGTATTGTTTAAAAGTACCTAGAAGACGGAGAAATAAAGACGTGGATTTAATTAAAAATTGTCCTGGACTCTCGCGTCGACCCAGCCTAAATTGGACATTAGGAAATGTCCTGCGATATTAAAAGGACCTGTGGTATATTAACGATATATGAGTTCCCATCCAGAGTCGAATGATCTATAAAAATAGCACACTGACATCATATACCCAATACATACCAATGCATGTAAAACGATCTTCACATTTTTCAAACGATCCTCCAAAAAAACTATCGGGAGACTGAGAAATGCCAATCTCGTCTCAGCCTTGAAGAAGCGTTGTTCCCAACTGCACATCGCAGCTGTAGGGGATGTATACATGGCGGTATGTCTCAGGCAGCTCTGGTGACAGAGTATCCGTGGGGATACATGGACAGGTTAAAACTTCTGACTATTTAGCGAGGATGCCAGAAGAAGGTTACTTAACAGCTCTTGTAATGTAAAATATTGCCAAACGTGCTGGGCAAGGAAGACCCGGTGTGTGAAAGGTAAAGGAAATCAAAACATGCATCTGCCAAGATTGAAGCAATCTGGTCAATAAAAAGCAAGCATCACGATCAGCGCGGGGCTGAAACATTTGATGATAATGCTGATGATGATAATGCTAATGATGATGAGCAACATGAAGTAATGAAATAGAATATAATTCCGAAGAAATAGAATATATAACACTCGATTAATAGGTGGACAGTCTTACCACTTACTATTGACGTATCTGAGAAAGACCAGGTTGTATATTTTTTCTTGGACACAAATGCATCAGCTGACCTCTTTGATCTCACAGATCTATAAAGTTTTCTCACAAAGACTGCCAGTTAATTCCAGCATTCATGAAATCAAACAAGATGGATGTGCGAACCAGCATATGTATTATCTGGTGCACTGGGGTCATATTCTGATAGATAAGCGATCTTTAATATTTCGGAACTTCATTTCTTCACCGCGTCGACAGAGCGTCTTCTGTTCGAAAAAAAAAAAAGGTTATGTTAATTGTTAAGTTGCAGAAGAATACAACTGATTAACAATCAAAACAATGGAGCCGCGACGGCGCAGTAGCTCGCATGCTTGTCTGTCGGCCGGTGATCATGTGTTAGAACAGTGGTTCTCAACCGGTGGGGAATTCCCCCCTAAGGGGGTATTTTAGGGTTTCCAAGGGGGTAATTAAGATTATTTCAAGATAGCGAATGGCTAGAACGCCGGAATCTCATTCGGGAGACCCGGGTTCGATCCTTCGGTAAGGTGTGGGATTTTTTTCTGTCGGGGGCAAAAAGAAAAAAAATCCTAACCTGCACAGTTCGCGGCGACTGCACTAGCCAGGTGGCCTTAATTCCTCAGGCTCAAAGACCGCCCTGCCATACACCGGAAGGTACTATATTGGCAGTAAATGACAGTTTATTAATACAAGAACCAGTTACTTGATATTGTCTTTCCCTCTAAATGTTACGGTTCTGTACTTCTCGTCCTAATGAAATTCGTCTTATAATGGAAAAAAAAAATTGTTGCGTATCCCTTACCGGACGTTGCAGTCAACACCAGCATTTTTCAGCTGCTGTTGATGTACTAGGCAAGTGTTACGTTCAGTAGTTTGCCATTGCTTTCTGAACGACCGGCTCCCATATCAGCACATTATGACACAACGCGACACGGTCTGCTGCACAAATCGGTCGCAGCTGAACTTCGAACGCCTGGTATCCGACTCACGAACCGCGTTCGCAAGCCTTTAGCCACGGAAGTAGACCCGCAAATCACGTTTTATGTAGATGTCTAGACTTGTTCTAGTATGTGTTATTAAATTTTGCTTCTATTTTTATGTATACTGTGTAAGGGTGGGGGGAGATTTATAGGGAGGAAATTTGAAAGGGGGGAATGACGTTCTGGACATATGGTAAAGGGGGCATGGGCCAAAAAAGGTTGAGAACCACTGTGTTAGAATCTTCTTCGAGACATGGGTACAATCCCCGACTTAACTGGGCTTCCAGTTCGACGCAGTATAAAACGGACGCCAGGAATTTCTTGGGAAGTAAAGTAATGATATTCACATTAGTGAACAAAGTCTGTTTGTTAAAGATAACTAGCTCATAAACAACAAAGTCTGTTTGTTAAAGATAACTTGCTTATAAACAAAATCATGTCTGACATACTTTCATTCATTCATCATGTGCCATGCCGATAAGCGTAGGCGGTCGTAATTCTTGTCACAACCATACCACGCGGCAAAGCCATCCAGGTATTTACTTCTCTGCCTTCCCCTTGTTCTCTTCCCTTCCATCTTGCCGGTTGTCATCAAGTTCTCCAATTTATTTCTTCTCATAACGTGACCAACTTTTTTTTTTTATTACTGTCTACGTCTAATGTCTCTAATCAGAGTCTTGTAGGACTTGGTCATTGATTTTTGTGTCTGACCATGGTATTTTTTGCATTCTCCTCAGAACCCACATTTCCACAGCCATCAGATGCTTTTCAGCTTGTCTGCTCATTGTCCAAGCTTCACATACACATGAATTGCAAACAATTAGGTATATTTAGCACCTGCGAAAAGAAGAGACATACTTGACACAGACACAATGTACACACCTTACAGAGAACTGTACTTAAATTGTGTCTGTGTCTAGTATGTCTCGTCTTTTCGCAGGTGCTAAATATACCTAATTGTTTGCAATTTATATTGATATATCCTGCTGCAGCCGCTGCTTTTTCTTTTGTTCACATGCATACACAAGTACAGGTTCTATATAGCACCTCAACACTCTTTGTCTCGTTGCAACTGACATTTTTTATTGGCCGGTTTGTTTTTCATCTTAAAAAAGACTACCTTTGCATGGCGATTCTTGTTCTAATCTGTTCAAGGTATCTCCCATACTTCAGCCATAATAAATGACACAGGTTCGGGAGGAAAAGTGATGGAAGGCGCGGTTCCCATAAGAACAGGCAGTGTAAATGACATACAACTCTGCAGCAACTTCGGACATGCATATGCACGACATAGGAGAACTGGCTGACCAACGTGGGTCTGTTTGGTGCGCCATGATCAGAGCGACGGTTTTGCACAGCGCCTGATACACAGGACGATGATGAACTACTTGTTCACAGTCAACGACTCCGCATCACATAACAATATAGGAACTTGTTGAGTTGAGTTGAGTTAAGAACCGACATCACTGCACTCAGGACATTCCCATACGTGCTCAGTCCCCTCGTTCAACAGCCAGCGAAGAGTCACACTTCTAATCGTTCCCACCACTATCTGATTAAAAGTTCTCCTGGTCTTTCCTCTCAGTTTTGAGATTCTTCCAGAACCCCTGCCGATTCCCCCACAATCACATTCTTTCCACATATGGGTTCTCAATCGGTTCCTCCGCCTTCTCCACCTGGTCCCACAAGCGCACGACCACCTGCCCCTTGTCCATAGGCAAGATACCACGAAGAGGTGCTATAGGAACATGTAGCACTTGATGACTCGCATTTTTAACCGATAAGATATTATCTATGACTGCTCTCAGTTTTAACCTGTAAGATAATTGGTAGTCGTAACTTTCAGTTTTAACCGATAAGATAATTGTTTTGTGGAATATTTTGCTTGTTGTGGAATACACTTGTGGAAATTCCCATTATTTGCCCGATTTCAGTTTAACGTGTACTGTCACCTCTCTAGCTTTGTTATAATCGTTAGTAATGGCGTTCAAATGGCGTAGGCGTTCGTGCGTCTCCACAAATCTCGGTCCTTGGTGCGCTGGATCAATTCTTTTGATGATATTCCCCCAAGCCACCTTCTTGATCCTTTAGCCCCATTTATCTCGGTCTACCCTTGCATATCCTACCTCATATATTTCCATCGACAATGAGATAAATGTGCTCTCTAGACATATCCGTGATAGAACTGATGAACCTACGTACTACGACGGTGGTCCGATGTGCAATCTCCAGTAGTGGCAGCACTGGATATGCTTGGAACAATCCTTATCTGATCCTACTCAGTCTTCTAACATGGGTCATCATCTTGTTGCGAGACCTTCGCTGAAAGTCGCTTTCATTACACCCATCCAGAAAGACAGTGGATCCCATTTCTCAGACTCAGGCATTTCCATATTCATGATGGTTTCAATAGTCTGCTCCAATAACATTTTGGTCGAACCATGTCTTCCGGGAATGAAACGTTAAAAAATTGTTCTTCTATGTTCTGTTCGATGTGGTCAATGCAAGCCAGTTCCCGAGACGTGATACTGTTTTACTGTTTATGAGTATCTTTGTTAGATTCTAAGATGTAAGAATTGGCTGTGGACCGGTAGGTGTATTAAATCTTCGGTGTAAAGGTTCTCCAGTCCTGTTCATTTCTATATGAGTCCTGTGAGTTAACCCCGAGTTTGCCTGGGAATAGAACTGCCGTGCACCAGCAGACTACTGGAGCTATAAGCAGGCTGGACAGGAGCGGGAAAACACAGTATGATCCATGCCACCTACACAAGGATTGTGCAGCGGGAACGCTAACATGTTCTTCTGCAAAAGAAAGCCGGTCAGACAGGGAGATGGTCAGCTGATTTCATTATGCCGTGACCTAATATACCTGCACACCTAATATTCCACACCTCTGCCACGGAGTTATCTGTCCAAGAATAAAGTAGCCTCAGCAATTATGTTTTTCTCCCACGGAAAAGGAGGAGAAGAAGACAATAAGGGGTGAGAATAATAATAAAATTAATAGCAATGATTTTAATAACATTAAGAAAATGAAGAAATAGATGGAGAAAAAGAAGAATAAGAAGACGAAGAACGAGGAAAAGGAGGTTAAGTTAGTTGCATGTCTTTTACATGACATCACAGTCAACCCCAGCCTGTTTAAAAATCTTTATTTGCTGTTCGTGGTCTCTTGGGAAGTTTACGTTCAGTAGTTTTCCATTGCTTTCTGAATGACCGGCACCCATACCATTTCGTAACAAACCAATGCAAGGCGGTTTTTTGCCAAATCGTATGCTAAACCAAAACCCTCGTAATACTGAAACCTGACAAAGGGAATGGTGCAGCACTGATGGACATGTCAGACTACCAGAGAAAAATGGAAGGAATATTATCAGATGAATCCAAATTCAGGGTAGATCAAAATGTAAACAAGTCGGAGAACCTGAATGCAATAATAAGGAAAGAGATCCAGTCACTTGTGAATGCGGGACTCATCAGTGAAGCCACTGCAAAAACGCTCATACCACGTGGCTCCCAAACTCCTCAGATGTACGGTCTACCCAAACTTCACAAGCCCGGCATCCCGCTAAGACCTATCCTGTCCACGATTAACTCTGCACAACACCGAATGGCGAGATGGCTAGTCGAAATATTAAAGCCAGTACGACAGTCCTTCGATCCAAAATTACTCAGAGATACATTCGAACTGGTGGAATTATTCGATACTATGGACATAAATTCCGGTCTCTCTTGTCGAGGGGTTACACCACTTTCTCCGTAATCCCGTTTATCACGCAGTCTCGTAGCGGGCGAGAACTGGAACCGGTACTACCCCCGCTGGTGACTTGCGGGATAACTGAGCCGGCCGCTCAGAAACCAATGGCAAACTACTGAGCTTAATCTTGCCAAGAAATCAACAGACAGCTGAACGATGCTGCTGTTGACAGCGATGTCCTGTAAAAGGATATGCGAATTTTAAAAAAAAACAACAAAGTCATACCGCCAAATTGACGGAGTGGCCATGGAGAGTCCTCATGGTCCTATTCTAGCGGACATCTTCATGGCACATTTAGAAGAAAAGAGAACCTCAGACATTAACAACTTGGTCTTCTACCGTCGTTATGTGGATGATATACTAATTATCACCATAGACGAGCTAAAAGCAATATCGTTCCAGGCCATAATGAACATGACGCATAAAAACATCTCTCTATCTTCGGAACACGAACACAACGAAGAGTTGCCGTTGCTAGATATTTTAATGAGACGTAGAGCAGATGGCACAATTCAAAGATCGGTGTACCACAAAGAAACATGGGCTGGCCAATACCTAAATTTTCAGAGCTTCACACCTGTCCAGTACAAACAGGGCTTAGGTCGGACCCTGTTCGACCGTGCTAGAAATATATGCACCCAGGACACACTGACAGAGGAATTTGAAACTCTGAAGAATATCTTAAACCTGAATGGGTACTTCATAGGATTTATAAAACGCCACTGCCAACAGCCCGAACCAAAACCAGACGAAACTACAGTCCCTAAACTGAAGGCATTCATTCAGCTAACCTTTCGAAGGGATGACGTAATGCAACGTCTACACGACCGGCTTACTACAGCAGTAGGCCGAACATTCTGTGCTGCAACTCCAGTCATTAGGTATAGAACCACACCGATTCCCAACCAGCAGTAAAAGAGCCTGTTTCTCTGTACGCCAAAAACAATTGTATTTACCAATTCACATGTAGATGTCAGGCTTTCTACATCGGCAGAACAGAGCGCCAGCTGAACAAATGAGTGTCAGAACACATACCTCAATGGGTCGACAAGATACGACACACAGGCGATGCGAGCCTAGTGGGGCCGACACACCGGAAGCTCCCCGCGTCTTAAATTGCTAGGCACATTCTCGAAAGTGGCCATGTGGTTGACAGAGACATTACCTTTCGCGTGTTGTTTAACACACAAACTACTCGCTTGTTAAAGTTTTCAGAAGCAATAGTGATCAGTCAGCGCAAGCTAGATTTGTGCAAACAGAAAGACATGTTAGTCAGCTTAAAATTACCGTGATAGACAATTGACATTACTGTGCTAACATGTGTATATTTCAGCTTGAAGGATTTATCTAGTTAATTTACTTTATGTTGTGTGTATTCTGCACTATGTACCTGACGAGATGCAGCGACATATGCCAGGCAATATATCGTGCAATCTATTGTTTGTGTCTTCGTTATTCAAATTCACTACGGGAAAACATTGTTTTGAAATCGTATGCATTTGTGTTTCGAACTGCGTCCATAAGGAAAAGGAGAAATGAATGGAAATAATAATAAGCATTACAAGAAGGTGCCAACAAAGATGGGTAGCACAACGGAACAGAGAAAGGAGAAGAGAAAATGGGTTAGAATACGACTGTACACAATGACTAGAGACAAACAGACGAGGCAGTATCGAGCGTTCAGGTTTTGTTGAAGGTATTCTGGGCCTGGTGTAGTGGCCGCGGCCAGTTCCCGGGTGTACAGCCTTAGATGAACCAAGCTACTATTGCTATAACAAAGCCAAGACGCAAATATTGAGAGACAGCTAATTATTTGAAAACCCTGACCAGGCCGTTAATGGGAGAGAGAGAGAGCTGGTCTAAGAATATCTAATAAGCTCGTATTTTTCTTAATGAAATGGGTGAAAGGCGGCTCAATATGGCAGTGTGGTCGCTTTATGGCGGCAGTTTGGATTCTATTCCATATGGGACATTCTTCTGATCTTGGTATACAAATAAACTCTGCATACTTCGATAAACAGAACGATGCTTAACTGTTCAGGCATAATGAATCAAACCAACACATAAAACTGATTTCTCTATTTCAGCTGATTTTTTTCATTTACCTCACAAATTCAATTTGGTTTTTCCTTATGGGTTTAATGAGTGGTCGTGCAATATCTGCAGCTATCTGTAATCCAGTCTAATCCTCTGTCTTTGACATTATCAGTATTCTTCTGTAAACCCATATGTACTTTGCTTCAAATTACTTAACTATTTCATTACTTATCTCATCTCATCTGACCCCTCTTGTACCTTGCTGTGTCAAGGTGAAGCGTAACAGTGGGTGAGTGCCCTTTTATGGGCTTCAAGTATCGAGATTCTCATGGACTCTGTAATTCCGTCTCTCCATCGTTTACGTGGCCGGCCGCTTCTTCTGCTTCCGTGTGTTCTGTACGTCATTGCTTGTTGTGGTTCATGACTGATTGTCCAATGTCTTCTTCCTCACCGAATAACAGGCTTCAAAAAACGTTTTAGTAAGCGCATATTTCTACTTGTGAAATTTCTGGATTTCATTATGTTCCTGATTTGTTAAGAAGACCACATATATAGGTAACGTTTGGTATCATTTGAATCACTTTAAACATCTTGTATCAGAAATGCAAAACAGTGTATTTTCTTCATGATAGTTAACACAAAAGACGCAAACAAAAGGTTCCATGATTTATGGCCTGGCATATTTATTTGCATCTCGTTAGGTTCATATTGCATGTTTATATATCATATGAAGTGAATAAACTGTGACAGAAATACTTGAATTACCGAAAGATGAACCTAATAAACTTTATTAGAAAATTACCTGTTCAAACAAAGGATGACTATTAACTATTGGGTAGGACTGAACAATGTAATATATTTAGACTCAGAACTTGGCACAACATACTGGGTTTCACCGTATTCATGCACCCTTATGCCCAAGTTGTCTGCAATGCCCTGTGTCCATCTTCGTGCTGGTTGATTCCTGGCTGTTCTCCCGGAAACCATGTCTTTCATCACTATACTTTGAAACCACTGTATCGTTTAATATAGCCAAATTATTCCAGTTTCCGTGATATTTATGGACTAGTTTTCTTCTATGTTCAGATCTTGTATAATTTCAGTAGTTTTATTTTCATGGTCCTTGTTCTGTAAAATATGAGCTTAAAACCCCCAGTTTTTTTTTCTTTCGTGATAGCGAAATTGTCTATGACTTACATCCATATGGTGCTAAAGGAAAGAGCATGCTCTCAACACTGGTACTTTAACAGGTTTGCTGGTGTTGTGCCATAGATTCGTAACACAGTTTATTCTCTGGATATGGGTGCGGGGAGGGAAGGGGGGGGGGGCTGAGTGGTCTCGAGGTATGGTGTCCGTCTCGACTGCTGGAGGTCCCGGGTTTAAGCCCCTGTGAGGGCCGGGAATTTTTCACGTGAACTTCTAGTAACAAAATGTCCCCTGGTCTCTGGGTAGTGAGATCGGACGCCCCGTGTGTATTGATGCGCACGTAAAACCCCTTGGCAGTTGGAAATCGAAAAAGAGTTGCCTAAAGGCGCTGCCCGGGCAAAATTTCGAGTTAAAAATCTACCCAAAGTAGTTCGTGCACTGAGCTGAGTTTCTCCACACTAAGGTTTGAGTTAGGGGGAGAACGGAGCACTTATGGGTTACACCCGTGTGCCGTGATGGTGATCCATCGACTAAACTAAACTTTCTCTGCATGGCTATAGGCTAGCCTGCATCTAACTTCTTTAAAATAGTGGCCATGTGTGGTGATTATAGTAGTAGTAGGCCTCTTTCAGTCCCGAAGGACTATAGAGTTGTGCCGCTTGGGAGGTGCCTGGCAGCACCGCTGGTGACTGTATAGTCCAATTCGAGAATGACAATCTCTGTCACAGTTTCCGCATCTGTGAGACGAGGCAAGTCCCGCAGTAAGTGACTGCTCTTTGAGCCTGTGCCGTCTCTCCTCAGTTTTTTTGGATCTGATTGCACTCAAAGAGCACCAGTCCGTTTCGTACATCTCTTCTCCAGGAGCATCTGTCTGTTGCAACTCTCTCCCACGTGTCTGGATCTATTCCAATGGTTTTCATATCTTGTTTACACACATCCCTATATCGCATTTGGGGTCTTCCGGTTGGCCTCTTTCCTGTGGCTAGTTCTCCGTAAAGGAGATCTTTGGGAATACGTTCGTCCTCCATTCGAGATACGTGGCCCAACCACCGGAGGCGTCTCTGCTTGAGGAGGGTGTGCACTGTGGTAATATCTGCTCTTTCAAGCACCTGTTTGTTTGTTATGTGGTCTTTCCATGTTATGCCCAGGATACGTCTCAGACATCTTATGTGGAAGGAATTCAACTTCCTTTCCTGTCTTGAGTACAGGGTCCAGGATTCAGACCCGTAGAGTAGTGTGCTAACAACACAAGCTTTATATACTTGAGCTTTTGTACGCTCTGTTAGTCTATTATTCTCCCAAACTCTTTTAGCTAGCCTGGAAAATGTTGTGGCTGCCTTTCCAATGCGTCTGTCGATTTCTGTCTCTAATGAAAGATTATCTGATATTGTCGATCCCAGATACACAAAATCGTGGACGACTTTCAATTCATAATTAGAGATTTTGATTGACGGAGGCGCATCAGCATCTTGTTCCATCACCTGTGTTTTATTTAGGCTAATGGTGAGCCCAAAGTCTTTGCACGCAGCTGCAAAACGATCGATGAGCCTTTGGAGATCTTCTGCTGTATGAGTAGTCAGTGCTGCATCATCTGCAAAAAGTAGTTCTCTTACGCATCTTGGTCTTATTTTGGTCTTTGCCTTGAGTCTTGATGGGTTAAAAAGTTTGCCATCAGATCTTGTGTGGAGGCATATGCCTTCAGTGGCAGTCCCAAATGCTTGCCTTAAGAGAACAGCAAAGAAGATACCAAAGAGTGTAGGAGCAAGCACGCATCCCTGCTTTACTCCGCTGCTGATGCTGAATGACTGGGATGTTGAGCCGTCAAATAAAATGGTCCCCTGCATGTTTTCGTGGAATGATTTCACGAGACTAAGAAGGGTGGGTGGACATCCAACCTTTTCAAGGACCTTAAAAAGGCCGCTTCTGCTCACGAGGTCAAATGCCTTTGTGAGGTCGATGAAGGCTATATATAATGGCTTCCTCTGTTCTCTGCACTTCTCTTGGAGCTGCCGGAGTGAGAAAATCATATCGATGGTGGACCTGTTGGGTCTAAATCCGCACTGCGATTCGGGGTAGATTCTTTCAGCAAGAATGTGTAATCTTTTAAGGATTACTCTGGCAAAAATCTTGCCTGTAATGCTGAGAAGGGAAATGCCGCGATAGTTGTTGCAGTCGCTTCTGTCGCCTTTGTTTTTATAAAGGGTAACGATGTTTGCGTCTTTCATATCTTGTGGTATTGATTTTTCTCTCCAGCAGAGCTGTAATATTGCATACAGTTCTGGGATGATTGTTTCTTTGCTACATTTTGAAATTTCAGGTGGAATACTATCTTTTCCAGGTGCCTTGCCGGATTTGAGAGAGTCTAGTGCTTCGCTGATTTCTGTGAGGCAAGGTTCGTTATCCAAGGCATGCATGGCGGACTGTTGATCGATGGCTTCCAGAGCTTCTTCGCTGACAGTGTTATCCACTGAGTATAGCTCTGAGTAGTGTTCTACCCAGCGATCCATTTGTTTCGCTCGATCTTTTATGATTACCCCCTCAGTTGATCGTAAAGGGGCCATCTTATTTTTTGATGGACCGACAGCTTGCTTGATGCCCTCATACATTCCTCTTATATTTCCAGTGTCTGCACAAGTTTGAATTTGAGCAGAGAGCTGTAGCCAGTACCTGTTCGCACATCTTCTTGCCATCTGTTGTACTCTATTTCTGGCCGTTCGCAATGCCTGCAGTGTTTTCTCTGAAGGTGATGTTTTATACATCGAGAATGCATGTCTCTTTATCTCCAGGACTGGGAGCATCTCTTCAGAGTGTGCTTCAAACCAGTCGGTTGACTTAGTTTGCTTCTTGCCAAATGTTGATAGTGCTGTATTGTAGATGGTGTCGCGAAAATGACTCCATCTCTCGGTGGAATCTCCGTCTGTGGGGCCGGGCAGAGTATCCGCTAGAGCCTGCATGAATTTGTTGACCTTCTCTTTATTTTGGGTGCCACTGGTGTCAATGCATGGTCTTCCTTCTGTTCGGCTTCTGTAGATTCTCTTGGGCTTTATCTTCACCTTGCTGGAGACGAGTGAATGGTCGGTGTCGCAGTCAGCACCATGATAGCTGCGAGTCATCCGTACATTGCGGAGGTTGCTGCGTTTAGTGAGCACCAGGTCGAGTTGGTGCCATTTCTTTGATCTGGGGTGCCTCCATGACACCTTGTGTTGAGGTTTCGTGTCAAAGAAGGTGTTGGTCACGCACAGATTATGGTGGCTGCAGAATTCCAAGAGACGTTGTCCATTGTCATTGATCTTCCCAACGCCAAACTGTCCTAGACATGAAGGCCAAGATTCGTGGTCGGAGCCAACCCTGGCATTGAAATCCCCCAGGATAAAAAGATGTTGTTTCTCTGGTATTTCACTGACTTCTTTGCTAAGGTCGTCATAGAACTTGTCTTTAGATTCTGATGCTGCAGTTAGTGTTGGGGCGTAAACGCTTATAATACTAACTGGGCCTGCCTCTGTCTGGAGTTGGAGCTTCAATATTCTTTCAGTGCCATCACTTGGTGGTATGATGGAATTGAGCAGCTTGTTTCTGATAGCGAAGCCAACTCCATGCTCCCTGGTCTCTCCGCACGGCTTGCCATGCCAGTAGAAAGTGAAGTCCCTCTCCTTGATGCTTCCAGTTTCTTGGAGTCTGGTCTCTTGCAGGGCGACAATGTCTATCCCCAGTCTTAGCAGTTCGTTGTTTATCACTGCAGTTTTGCGGGCATCCACAATCTCATTTAGATCGTCTGAGATGCCAGGGGTCATGGTTCTTACGTTCCATGTTCCCAGCCTTAGGGCCGGTTGTTTTGTTTTTTTCTTGCTGTTAGGTGTATAGATTGCGGTCCATGTGTCAGGATTTCCCCCTAAGCTCCACACACCCTCAGGAGCAGATAAACCGTGGCGAGACAACACCTTATTGACTGGGGGCTGCCCAGCTTAGGCGGGCGGTAGCTGTCTAGTGAGATACGATGATCTCTCCCACCGTCGGAAGTAGCCCCTGGCGCCTTGCTCTACGCCAATCGAGCATTAAGACTTATAACCGGCAAATGCTACTTCCCGTGTTGTGTCACCGCTTTACGCGGTGCTGAAGTGACCTCTTCAGGGCACAAGCCTGGGCAATGGAAATCGGAGAACCAGCTGTTGCCCAGTAGCAGGTTCCCCCTCTCCACGTCGCCGATGTTGACCAAGGGAAAGGCAGTAGCCAATGCAACTTGGCATCGGTGCCGTCGCAGGAGTTGCCAGAACTATGTTGTTTACAACATGGAACTGCCTTAGGGACTCCATCTCCGGATTTGTCCTCAGGGTTTACTCCCGAAGCCTTTCCCATATGGGTATACCCGCAAGGCAGCGGAGGTTTGAGATTTAGAGTTCCCTCTCTTAGAAGAGATACCAACCAAGGCTGACGAGCCTCCTCTGCCCGGGAATCAATAAGGAGGGAAGTCTACCATTCTTCCTTCCTGGCAGTGACCATACTGATCGGATGACCGTAGCCATTGTCTCTACTGAGAGATCCTCTGCCCACCGTCACTGACTTGAAACCATAACCAACAAATATCTGTCGGCTGCTCCCAAGTCCAATCCACCACCTGCTCCCATGGCTTCACGTTACCCTGATGGGGGGGGGGGGCTAAACGGGTACTCCACCTTGCCCAAGGGTGTCCCGTAGGCTAGCGGAGGGAAGGAGGCACCTTACTTCTCCTTTGTTGTGGTGATTATAGACGCAAGATATTCACAGTGTTGTAACGTTGACAGCGTCAATGTCTGTCATTGCTGCCATAGTATCTATAACATTCTTGAAATTCTTGAACGGAGGTGTGGATGCATGAGTAATGACGACAGTTGGAAAAAATGTATATGTACAGTAGACATCCGCGATGGCATAATGGTTAGTACGCTTGCCCACCAAGACAGTTATCCAGGTTCAGTATGTATAATAATAAAGGCACTACGATTTTTCCGAGTTCTGTGTTAGACCAAGACTTATAAAAAATAACAGACTACTTTCAAAATTGTCTGGAAAGGAAAGTCGAGGATGGAAACTTACCACTCGACCTCATTTGTTGTTGGGGATGCAAGGGCGGGTGGGGAGAAGTGTATGGTGTGCGGGTTTGGGATATGTGTGCGGTCTGTTGGTGGGGGATGTATGCATGGTGTGTGGGTGGGGGGTTTGTTTGTGGTGGTATGGGTGAGGATATGTGTGAGGGTGGGGGGTAGTGTGTGGTGTGGGGGATGTGTTTGATGGGTGTGGGGAATGTGTGTATGGGTGGGGGTATGTGTGGTGGTTGGGGGAAGTATGTGTGGGTGGTGGGGGTGTGTGCGTGGATGGGAAATGTGTGGGTGGGGTGTGTGAGTGGCTTAGGGATGTGTAGGTGGTTGAGCGATGTGTATGTGTCGGGGTGGGATGCGTGAGTGGGTGAAGGATGTGTATGGGTAGGGGTATTGTGATCGAGAGATGTTTGGTTGGGGGTGGGTGGGTGGGGGTGTGTGGGTGCGTAGTGGAGGATGTGTGGGTGAGTGAGTGTGTGTTGGTGGATGGGTGGGGAATGTGTGAGTGGGTGGGGAGAGGTGTGTGGTGTGTTGGTTGGGGATAAGTGTGTGGGTGGGGTATGTGTGTGTTGGTGGGGGATTTATGTGCGGGAGAGGGATGGGTGGTTGGTGGGGTATGTATGTGTCCCTGTGTGTGTGTGTGTGTGTGTGTGTGTGGATAGGTGGGGTGTGTGTGTGGGGTGATGTATGGGTAGGTGGGAGATGGGCCTCATAACATGGTAATTTGCCTTGTTTATGTTTACAACATTCATTTCACAATGTTTATTTTTCGTCCTATGTAAATGTATAATGCTCTTGATGAACGAAAGACGAGTGATTGGAAGGGCCGAATGTAAGACGGGCCTGCGTGCCCAATTTGTGTGCCCAATGCGTCCTTCCCTATCTTTTCCATATAGACTACAGAAATTGAAATTGATTTCATTCCCCCTCCCCCCTTTCCTCCGTGGTGATGCTAAGTGCTTGATCTTGCACCTTTTCCAGCTCTTGTGGTATGGTGTTTGATGCCCAACACATTGCAATTGACCCACATTCCTAGTGTGGTGGTATGCTACGTTAGTGGACTTTGCTAAGTACGAACGAACGAACGAACGAAAGTCTTTATTTTCAAAGGGTTAAGAATTGGGCACGCAGGCCCGTCTGACATTCTGCCCGTATTCTCTATTTCCTCTCATACATTCTTTCATTCGACATCGCTTATGAAGCAAATTTTGACAACAAACGAACAATAGCATTAAAACGCATGAAAAATAATCAATAACAAATGACTCACTGAGGCAGTGTTTAACATGGGCATTATGCTTGCTTGCTTGTGTTCGTTGGCTTGAGCTCCAATGCGAAGTCCTGTATGTCGGATGAAGGCATCCTGTTGTCCAACATCAGTGTGATGTCATACATGACTTGAGGTTTGCGTGAGTATCCGTTGTCCCATGTCTGGCTTATTGGTGTGCAGACTGGTGGTTCCTCGCCGTACAGGCAGACACTCTCCGACTTCGGAGGAATCGGTGATCCTACTGACCTTAGCCAGGACCCCGAAGGGACCTGTTGATGGGAATTATAAATACCCAAGGAGTTTGTAACGTGCCATACATAAGGGAATGTTTTTTTAGCTAGTTGTCGTTTTAGATAAATTACCATTATTGTCTTTTTGTGTTATTGTTTATGGGGGTATGTAGTCTGTACTAAGGTAGTGTTCAAACAGGTTGCGAATGTATGTATAATGATTGGTGGTGTCTTTGATTTTTTGTGGAAGATTGTTCCACAACTGAGCGGCAGAGTATGCTAAGCTTGTTTTATATAAGTCTATCCTACGTTTAGGGACATGAAGTATATTTCGTCGTTCGCTATGTCTAGCGTTATATTTAAACAATGGCCAAAGGTAGCTTGGAGCATTTTGAAATAGGATTTTGTGAATTAGTTTGGCCTTATTAAAAAGTAGGCGCTTGTGGGGTGGCAGTAACCGGAGACGTTTATGTAGGTTAGAATTGTTGGTAAGCTTTTCACCATTAATTAAACGCACTACCCTTTTCTGGAGTGAATATAGGCGTTTTGTTATTGATTTGCAGCATCCATCCCAGACTGTGGAGCAGTAATCAATATGTGTTTGTATAGGGAAGTATAGAATATCTTTCTTGTGTTTTCGTCAAGGAAATTTTTTATTTTGGCAAGTTGATATACTTTTTTGGCTATTGTTTAACTAGAGCATGAACATGTGAGTTAAAGGTTAGATTTTGATCTATGATAAGACCCAGTGCCTTGTGCTCGGTTACACTTTCTATAGGCGTGCTGCCAATGTGCAGCTGAAGAGTTCTCTGCGAGTTTAGAGTGTGAAGTCTTTGCCTGGTTCCTATTAACATAGACTTTGTTTTAGTAATGTTAATTTGCATGCGGTTTGCATGACTCCAGTAAACTACACTATTTATTTCCTGTTGCAAGGATAATTCTAGCAAATTACGATCAATATAGTTTGTATATACTGTGCAGTCATCAGCAAATAGATCGCAGGACGACGACAGATTTAAAGGAAGATCATTTATATAAATGGCAAATAATGTATGTATGTAAATAAAATAAAAAGTATGTTCCTGTTGGCTAGCCTTGTAGTTCCATCTTATTTTCTCAGCATAGTTATTTCCCGCCTGGCTTTTGTTGTTGCCTTGTTGATGTGCTGTCGTCACGTCAATCTAATCACCAATGTCTCTCTGATGTATACTGGATGTTTACTTTCTCCTAAAG
This sequence comes from Cepaea hortensis, assembly GCA_963921405.1. Lineage (NCBI taxonomy): Eukaryota > Metazoa > Mollusca > Gastropoda > Stylommatophora > Helicidae > Cepaea > Cepaea hortensis. Next base: position 37,498,018 of record OY992876.1, on the reverse strand, counting down.
ATATTTCCATATACATGTATCTGAATGCAGCCTGCTTTTTGTTTTTGTGAAAGGATAAAAGAGAGTGGTGCTACATATGTATGTGAAGATGCTGACACCATATGCAAGTATCTGCCCATCAAGCAAATGCATCTGTTGCTCTAAGCAGCAGCCAATGTTGCATGTTCATTTGTGCACTATATTACCCGTAGATCACTCTACATTGCTGCATTATTGCCAAGTGGTAGTTCGGCAGCAAGGCCGTCGATGTATATTAGGAACTGTGTTGATGACACCATGACCCAGCAGAACTTTTTTCCTTTGAGTATTTCTATTTGCATTGGGGGATCCTCTGATGTGCAAGTGTTATTTCACCCATTTGTATCTTATTCCTTTCACTTTATAGCTTCTCATTTCCTACGTCTGATATTTCTTCCAAACTTTGTCAACAACGTTCCCTAGATCTATCCATGTTGCAAGCACTAGGTTGTCTATGGGAATGAATTCTCAATTTCGTTAGAGAGGTAGTTTGTCTGATCTTCAGTAGAACATCACTGCCTGTGTTATTTCATTCTGTCATGTGTGTTGTCGTCTCTCTCAAATCTCTCAGGCTTTGAGCAAATGAGTATGTAAAATGGTAGGCGGCATTTTTCTTATAACGATGTTTGTAAATGTATCTTGTGCAAGCTCTGAATTTCCCTCTAAGTCTTCGTCGTTATTTTTAATTGTTTTAACAATTGATTTATATTCAAAACAATGTTTTCCCTAATTAATTTAAATAACGAAGACACAAACAAAAAATGGCACGATTTATTGCCTTGCATATTTCTCTGCATCTCGTCATCAGTCTACAGAAACCACCTTTGTGCAAACAAAAAGACTGGATAGTCAGTTTAATATATTAATTATATTATCGTGGTAGACAATTCAAATTACCTTGTGCATATTTGTTTTGTATATTTTAGCTCGAAGGATGTATCTACTTACTTTATTTTATGTTGTGTGATGTCTGCAGTATGTACCTGACGAGATTCAGGAAATATGCCAGGCAATAAATCGTGCAATCTATTGTTTGTGTCTTCATTATTTAAATTATTTATATCTCTTTCGAAGTTCAGAGACTTGTTGTTTCCTACCATCTTCTCCGCCAACCTTGCAGCTTTGCCCGTTGAAATTTACCTTTTTCATACACAAAGCAAGTGGGCCTACATATCAACTATCACCCATACTGAAACGTCCAAATATACCGATGGCAGATAATAAATAGCACATTCACACCAACCCTGTGTTACAAGAGTTAAACATGGACATTATCCAAATCACACTTACGCAAAATCAGTACCTATAAGATGAGATATTTGAGGAGAGCTGCCAACTGAACTATCCGATACTGAGTAAGAAACTATGTTATCCAACATACAATGGAATCAACACCTTGGCCCATATATACTGAAAGACAAAAGATAAAATGGTTGACCATCTCGTTAGAATGTAACACAATGAACTACCAGTACTGGCTCCACATCAAAGAACATCTGCCGTGAGAGCAAGAGGACGACCGAGGAGAAAATGGATTATCGACAACAAAGACATTGTACAATCACATGGAATGAGACTATCCAGTGCCGCCCATCGGGCCTTGGAACGCCAACTATTCCTCCCCATTACGTTTAATGGCAAAAGTGGACGATACTGATGATGATTTATTGTGATGCTCTTGGTGTAGTTTGGTCTTTGTTTGCTTTCGGGATGTTTCCACATCTTAATGCAGTTGCTCTAATTCACTGTTAAGAGTGAAAGTAATTAAGAAAGAAGAATTGTTTTTAAATAAAGTGCACGGACGAATATAGACAACGAACATTAACATTTTTTTTTTCAGAATATAAACTGGCTATTAAGCAATACCTAATGTAGAGGTGGTGAGGATCGATGAGTTTGCTCATGCGCAATAGCGATTAGAAAACGGCTGACCCAAAATCAACTTGCACGTGGAAGAACAACAACGTGTTATTCGTTTTTGTTTGTTTTGTTTTATTTTTGTTTTGTTTTGTTTGTTTGTTATGGTCAGAGGGTGTGAAACCTTGTGCAATGTACAGTATACTAATGAATCAGAATGGAGACAGTTGTTTGAGTCAGGGATGAATGCGTAGAAAGATTTCAAAATGGAAGACAAAACGTCAAATAATTCGAGACGCAGGAGTCCAATGGGAAAGTCATGATGACCACCCTTTGGGCCATCAAGCACCCAGTATTGGTGCCTTTCCTGGCAATGGGTGAAACTGTGACTAGTGCTCAATACAATGACATGCTAGTGAACAAACTGAAGCCCGCGATGCAATTGAAAAATGTTTCCTAAATGGCATAAAAATACTAGAGGACAGGTGGACCAAGTGTGTTGCCAGGAAAGCATGAATTAGGCACTCTTCCAACAGACGTGTCTAAATAGTTCTGCAGTGAATAATTTTATATAACTAACACTAACCCTAACCCTAATCACTTATTCACTGCAGAACTATTTAGAATATGAAATGGAAACTATTTAGACCCGTCTGTCGGAAGAGTGCCATGAATTATGTTTAGAAATACCACAACAGATTTCTGGTTCGCTCTATTATTTAAAAAAAAAGAAGTTATTCCTAAAATTCCTGTTACTTAATGCCTTCCTCTCCTACAAGAGATTTATTTTGCTAACGTGCTCGTCATAGTCTTCATTCTCGGGCTGCCTGTTGCACCCATATTCCGAACTGTTGAACTACGTTATTTATATCTTTATCTATTTTCAAATTCCTAAACATTACTGGGCTGTATGCTTTGTCTAACACCCCTTTCTAATGATAACACGCCCTCAGGCAGTAGCCGTATGTACTAAAAATTCATTCCCTTTTTGTTATTCATCTTGAAAAACACAAACAGCAAGAAATAAGATGAAGTGCGCTCTACGAGACAAACAAACAAGAAAGGTTTTAATTACCACCAGACAAGCGGAGCAGTTCAGATGTAGCGAATACCGTATAGAATCGGTCAAGGAAGATTAATGCGTGCGTGATTGTAGGCGATTTTGCCCTGTGTCAGGCAGTGAAAAATTCGATTGAAAAATTAAAGCATTACAAAAGCGTTTGCAAAAGTACAGCATCGATGTTTCAAGGGAGTGTTTGCCAACGGCCTCGTGAATTCTTAATGCCGAAAGAATGTTTGTTCCGCAAATTGCTTCAGCCAACAAACTAATTCCCAAAAGTACAATAGCATGCTCAAAAAAGGGTGTGTGTGTGTGTGTGTTTGTATGTGTGCGTGTGCGTGTTTGTATATACTATGTGCGTATTTGTGTGAGCGTGTTTGTGTATGTGCGTGTGTATGTTGCGTGAGTGCATGTGTGTATGCCTGTGTGTGGGTGAGTGTGCCTGTATGTGCGGGTGTGTGAATGCGAATATGTGTACGTGTATGTGCGCATGCCTGGGTGCGTGCGTATGCGTATGTGTGTTCGCGTATGTGCGTCCATATATGTGTGTTCGCGTATGTGCGTGCCTGTGTGCATGTATGTGTGTGGATTGTGAGTGCGTATGCGTATGTGTGCATGTTGGGTATGTGCGTGTGTGTGATGCGCGGACGTGTCTTATAAGCAAAAATATCGTAGACATTGCTGTTGCTATTGCTCTCTGTATAGTCAGTGCCATTGATCCAGACATGTTTACGATTTATTTATTTCGCTTCTATGTCTTTTTGACGAAGAAAAGACAAACACAGAATATTAAAGACATGCAGATAGTCGATAGGTAGGTGTATGGTTAGACAGACAGACATACAGGCGGATGGGCTGAAGGATTGGACGGACTTGCGGGCGGATACAGACATACAGACAGACACAAACAAACAAAGAATAAGAAAGAAAGAAAGAAAGAAAGAAAGAAAGATAGAAAGAAAGAAAGAAGGAAAGTGAGAAAGAAAAAGAAAAAAAAAACACTAATTAAACAGTAACAATTAACGTACTAACAGATATATTCTCAAAGAGAAGACAACATATAGAAATACAAACGACAGAACAGAAATCATTCCACAATCTTTCAGTCCAGCTAGATCAGCCCAGAACGACTTAATGAAACCCTCCCGAATGTAATTAATTGTGATAAACCTACCCACGCGTCTGGTCACATTAACTGACCCTGTGGACGCCCAGATAACGCATCTCGTATGGGTCTGCTCATTTTCTGTAGCTACTGTCAGCCGTCCTAATCTGTAATTCTATTTACTTGATCTTCTTTAGTGTGCTTTCGCGCGGTCTTGTTGCCCACATCAGAATCACAACTTACTACACACAAATCCCTTGCTGGTACGAAGTGGTGGAGATAAGAATGTTGTTTTTTTTGTAGTCGCGAAATGCTAAAAGAAGACCGCTGTAATCATAGCGTGCCATCTTCGCACTGGCGGTCAGATGAAATTAATCTCCAATTCTCTCTGTCTTTTGTTTTTACAGTGGGCTCCTTCCAGTCTATCTCTCGTCAGTTGCATGTAAGATTGTCTTCTGTGACACATGGCTTCACCTTAACCTTTAGAACATCCATTAACAATGAGCGTTGTCTCTTTATTTGGGTGAATCGCCTTCTTTCTTTGACATTGATGGCATTTAGTAATTATGTGCTCAGTTCCAGTGTTTCCATGTCTTCTGTTTTTGTTTTCTTCTGCGTTGATATTATTCCTGTATGTCTGACTGTCTGTATGGCCGCCTATGTACGTATGTACAGGAGACCCCTTGAAATAAAGTTCATTCGTTCGTTCATTCGTTCGTTCATTCGTTCGTTCCATACAAGCACATTTCAAAAGCGTCAGTTTTATTTGCCAATTAAGAGATCATATCTTGGCATGATGTGAACTACACGAGGGTAATGTTTAGAGCATGGGCTTGTAGTACTCCACACAAATTCAGGAGTGCTTAGTCTTAAATACCACCTTCAGGATGTTCTTACATTATAATGGTGTCTAACAACCCATTATGGTGATGGCGGAAAAAAAGTGGGGTGGGGAACTGCAGGCCATATTTTTCAAAGGAAACCATCAGAGTTAGCTGACGCCACTCTGCAGGGCTAATGTCTAATAAGTTGTGTGGGCTTCATTGTTTAAGAAAGTTTTAATAAAATTGACCTTGACCCAGCAGATCAATCCAGGCTCAGCTCGGTACCAGGAACTGTTCTGGTCAGTGAAGGCGACCATCGTGATATTGTCCACATCACTCATCGAGTACCGGTTGGTCTATAACAATGTTGGACTAGCACCATATATTCTATACGGCTCTAGGTGTGGACAAGTGCCGTCTACTGACGTTTTACATTATTGTTATTATTGCGCGTAATGATCATCATCGTAAACATACAGTTACTAGTGTATTATTAAAGTAAATAGTTTCCAGTTTTGAGCTAGATCTAAATATGCCTTGTAAATCTTCAAAGACAAAATAAACCCGCTGATAACAAAGGACCCGACACAATTTTCAGAATTCGAATACATCATATGGAATTTTAAATTGCACATGGAAAGACTCGAACAACAACTGAAGCCGGAGTTCTGGTTTTGTCCGTTTTTAAGAGATTCTCGTTTACAACCTCATTGGGAATTTAGCTCTTTTATACGTAAAGAAAGTGTTACTTAAGACAAAAGTCATTTTTATAGGGAACACAACAGAAGTTGAACAGCTGGCGTGTATAACTAACTACACGACTTTGCACCAAAGGCTGGAATCTCAGTGGTGGTTGGATAGGTAACAACAGTAATAACATCACCATCTTCTTAAATTGATAGTCTATAGTCATGTGGCGTTGTTGATCATGTCTGTTCACGGGTTTCTGTCTCATATGTTGCCAATCAGTTTAGATACTGATGTTCCTCCACACCATGATGCCCAGTATTTCTCTCTTTGTCACCCTAGGTCTCTCCTCCCCTCCAGGTTTTCCATTGTAACGAGATTCCCCAGCCTTTTCCTTCTCATGATATATCCAAAAATGTGGACTGTCTTCTTTTGATGCGTGTAACCAGTTCTCTTCGTAACTTGACTCCTTTAAAGATTCAAAACAATGTTTTCCCGTGATAAATTTGAATAATGAAGACACAAACAATAGATTGCACGATTTATTGCCTGGCATATTTCGCTGCATCTCGTCAGGTACATACTGCAACTAAACAGACATGTCCGCTGACCAACGAACACCTTACTGCCTTAAAAGCGTTAAAGGCTAACAAAACCCTCGTAATATTGAAACCTGACAAAGGGAGTGGTGCAGTACTGATGGACATATCAGACTACCAGAGAAAAATTGATGAAATATCATCAGATGCATCTAAATTCAGAGTAGAGCAAATAGTCAACAAGTCGGAGGACCTGGATGCAAAAATGAGGAAAGAAATCCAGTCACTTGTGAATGCGGAACTCATCAGTGAGGCCACTGCAAAAACGCTCACACCGCGTGGCTCCCTAACACCTCAGATGTACGGTCTACCCAAGCTTCACAAGCCCGACATCCCACTAAGACCGATCCTTTCCATGGTTAACTCTGCACAACACCGAATGGCGAGATGGCTAGCTGAAATTTTAAAGCCAGTACGACAGTCCTTCGATCCAAGAACACTCAGAGATACATTCGAACTAGTGGAATTATTGGATACTATGGACATAAACAACAAACACATGGCATGCATGGATATTGCCTCTTTATTCACCAACGTTCCATTAGATGAGACCGTGAATATAATAAGCGAACGCATTAGAGACAAACAACTAAAACTAGGCATACCATCAGCTATTCTAGAGAGGCTATTAAAATTATGTACTGCCAACATACTATTCAACTTTCTAAACAAGTCATATCGCCAAATTGACGGAGTGGCCATGGGGAGCCCACTTGGACCTATTCTAGTGGACATCTTCATGGCACACTTAGAAGAAAAGAGATCCTCAGAAATCAATAACTTGGCCTTTTACCGTCGTTACGTGGACGATATACTAATTATCACCACAGACGAGCTAAAAGCAACGTCGTTCCAGGCCACAATGAACGAGACACATATAAACATCTATTTCTCTATGGAACACGAACACAACGAAGCGTTGCCGTTTCTAGATATCCTAATGAGACGTAGAGCAGACGGCACAATTCAAAGATCTGTGTACCGCAAAGAAACATGGACTGGCCAATACTTAAATTTTCAGAGCTTCGCACCTGTCCAGTACAAACGGGGCTTAGTACGGATCCTGTTTGACCGTGCTAGGAAGATATGCACCCAGGACACACTGACAGAGGAATTTGAAACTCTGAAGAATGCCTTAAACCTGAATGGGTACTCCACAGGATTTATAAAGCGCCACTGCCAACAGCCCAAACCGAAATCAGAAGTAACTACAGTCCCTAAACTCAAAGTATTCATCCAGCTAACCTTCCGAGGAGATGACGTAATGCAACGTCTGCGGGACCGGCTCACCACAGCAGTCGAGCGAACATTCTGTGCTGCAACTCTAGTCATCAGGTACAGAAACACACCGATCCCTGTCCCAGCAGTAAAAGAACCTGTAGCTTTGTACGCCAAATCAAATTGTATTTACCAATTTACATGTAGATGCGAGGCCATCTACAAAGGCAGAACGGAGCGACAGTTACATTGCAGGGTTTCGGAACACATTCCGAATTGGGTGGACAAGATACTACACACAGAAGATGGTAGCCTAGGCAGGCCGACACACCGGAAAAGTCCGGCTTCATCGGTCGCGAGACATGTGCTCGAGAGCGGTCACGTGGTTGAAAGAGACAGTGCCTTCCGTGTGTTGTTCAACACACAAAGTAGTCGATTGTTGAAGTTTGCTGAAGCTATAATAATCAACCTTCGTAAGCCGTCCTTGTGCAAGCAGAAAGACATGTTAGTCAGTTTAAAATTACCGTGGTAGACAATCGACATTACTGTGCGAACATGTGTATATTTCAGTTTGAAGGATTTATCTAATTAATTCACGTAAGTTGTGTGATTTCTGCAGTATGTACCTGACGAGATGCAGCGAAATATGCCAGGCAATAAATAGTGCAATCTATTGTTTGTGTCTTCTTTAAAGATGTCTTTATGGCTATTTCTATCTTTTTAAAGTTCTCATCATTCAATATAAAATAACACACAATAATGGAGCTTTACATAACAGAATTACGACAATCACTGTGTGTTATTTTATATTGTTTACATTTTTACAGCTTTACCGCAGTTCCACCAAATTTTATTCACATTTCTTCTAATTGTCAGTACATCAGTACTCTTAAGTACTATTTTCATCACCTCGATTAAGAGAGATGAATTCTAGAGAATATACTTTACCCTTGCTTGGGCTGTTATACATTAATTTCCTTAACACATCTTCCATTAGCTGTTATTAAAGTACCAAGTTCTTAGATACATTGACTTGTTTCAGGCTTGTTCCATTCTCTTTGATGTTGCATTTGGGGATACCATTTTTCTTTGTAATAACCATTACTGCTGTTTTTCTATTATTCAGACGTATGCATTTGGTTTGATTTTCTGTTGCAATCATAGCTATCATTTCTTGGGACTGCGTTTCATTCTTAGCAAAAAAAAAAAAAAAAAAAAAACATTTTATCAGCATAAGGCGGTTAACAAACACTTACAGCTTAGAGCACACTTGAAAAGTGTATATGTGGGAAGGAGAAGGCAATTATAGACATGTATTGGGCTCATATGCGCTGTGTGCTTAATTAAACTCATTTCTCACGTGGTAGACATGGGTTAGAATCCCTGGCGATCCGGACCAAAAGTGTATGTAATTACGGAGCAGGTGTATCGTACAGATACAGTATGACGCTCTCCTACGTTTTAAGACTAAACATGGCTCCTAAATATTGATAACTGTCTGACTCCTTCTCTTTTTTCTTCTTCTTTGTCTGTTGAAATGTCAATATGAATAAATGCAAAGAACGCAGCAGTCAGCTTTAGTTTGTTGATATATCCATGAAGTTTCTTCTTAAATGGAGCGGGAATAAGACAAAATACTGTTCGTCATCATAATCATCATGTGCAGTGCCGATAAGCGTCGTCGGTCATGTTTCGCCATTTCATTTGTTCACCAGAGTCATGGTTCAGCTCAGTGTTCTTGTCTCGACCATAGCACGTGGCCAAGCCATCCAGGTATTTACTTCTCTGCCTTCCCTTTGTTCTCTTCCCCTCGATCTTACCAGTTGTCACAATTTATTTCTTCTCATAACGCGACCCCCCAAAAACAAAGAAAACTTGATTGTCTACATTTAATTTATCTAATCAGTGTACGATGTTCATTTGTTTCTTGTAGGACTTGGTCATTGGTTTTTCTGTCTGTCCATGGTATTAATAATGAAGGACCGCCAATTTTGGAGATGGAGGTTCGAAATGTTCTTAAGCATATGAAAGCTGGCACCCCGGTGCAGATAACATCACATCAGAAATGATTAAAGCTTTAGAAGAATTTGGACTAGATCAAGTCACCAGACTGCTGAACACATTATATGATACTGGAGATATACCTCCTGAATTATGTAACTCTATATTTATTGCAATCCCAAAGAAATCAGGAACCTTGGAATGTGATCAACATAGAACAATTAGTATAATGAGTCACATCACAAAGATTTTGCTAAGAATTATCATGCAAACAATGAGGAAGAAGATACAACCTGAAATAGGGGAAGAACAATGCGGGTTTGTAGAAAGAAAGGGTACAGTAAATGCTGTGTATATGCTGCGAACAGTTATTGAACGTGCTATAGAAGTAAACAAGGATATACATCTTTGCTTTATTGACTATACAAAGGCTTTTGATAGCATTAGACATGTCAGCATGGTGGATATGCTTGCAGATCTACAAATTGATGGGAAAGACATTAGACTTATAAAAAACATATATTGGAAACAACAAGCTGCAATAAGGATTGGTAATGAAGTGGGACAGTATCAGCCAATTAAGAGAGGTGTTAGGCAGGGATGTGTGATGTCTCCAGATCTTTTTTCCCTGTACAGTGAAAATATTTTCATAAATGTAGAGGATATAAATGGAATCAGCATTGGAGGACGAAACATCAATAACATTAGATATGCAGATGATACAGTATTAATTGCAGACAATGCGCAGGACCTGCAACAATTAGTAGATGCGGTTGTCGTACACAGTGAGCAACTGGGGTTAGAATTAAATTGTAAAAAGACTCAGGTTATGGTCGTCAGTAGGAAGGAAGAAGTGCCACAATGTAATATACAAGTAAATGGAAATATTCTTCAACAAGTGAATCGGTACAATTATCTTGGAACAGTTATAACATCTGATGGGAGATGCCTTGAAGAGATTAGAACAAGAATCGCCATGGCGAAAGTAGCCTTTAGCAAGATGAAAAGCATTCTGACCAATAAAAAGATGTCAATTGAAATGAGAAAAAGAGTGTTGAGGGGATACTAGAGCCTGTTCTTTTGTATGGATGTGAAACTTGGACAATGAGCAGTCAAGCTGAAAGGCATCTGATGGCTGCAGAAATGTGGTTTCTGAGGAAAATGCAAAGAATACCATGGACAGACAGAAAAACCAATGACCAAGTACTACAGGAGACAAATGAACATCGTAAACTGATTAGAGAAATTAGACGTAGACAGTCAAAATTTTTTGGACATGTTATGAGAAGAAATGGATTGGAGAACTTAGTGACAACTGGCAAGATCGAGAGGAACAGTCCAAGAGGAAGACCGAGAGGAAAATACCTGGATGGCTTGGCCACATGGCATGGACGAGACAGGAACACTGAGCTGATCCACGACACTGGTGATCGAGTGAAATGGCGAGTCATGACCGCCCACGCTTTCCGGCATGGCACATGATTGATTGATTGATGGTATTTTCCTCATAAACCACATTTCCAAAGCCATACAATGTTTTTCAGCTTGTCTGCTCATTGCCCACGCTTCACACCAAATAAAAGTACTTTTGGTCATTAAGCATGATACATTGCACTGTTTTGTCAAGCATCTGGCCCAGTACATCCGACTTCGGCAAACTTTAGCAAGCGAAGAGCCATGGCGTGGAACTCGCGTCCGACGTGCTCATGACATTACTAGCGCAGTTAACTTTCAACTTCGGTAACGCGCCCGCCAAAACAATGTTTGGCTACCAAAAAAAAAAAAAAAATAACTAGACCCGTACTTTTATAGTCTAACTGGCACTGGTGGATGATGGGGTCAGTATCAATTAATTAGTATTTTCAGTTGTTCTTGATTTACTTGAACTAATATTTTAAATTCTTGGTTAGTTAGTTAGTCGCTCGTTCCAACTTCACGGCAACGGGTCATCCCCATTATGCCCCGTTCCTGTTCCAGTGAATATCACACGAAAAGCTCCTCGCTGCCCTGTGTGAAAAGTGGAATAGACAGGGGTCACGACAAGCCAACAGACCGCACAGGTGCACTGTGCATAATGCCGCCGTCAGAATGCCAGAACAAAAGACCTCCACGGAAAATGCAGTTCATCGCCGATGGAAGCCGCGGTCACTAGGAAACCAGCAGCCACACAACACATTACGGCATTAAAAGTCGAGAGGATCGATTTCATTGCCCCGGGATTTATCCCATATGACTCGGTCCCTTTTGGCAGGCTGTCCCACTGAAAGCATCGCACAAAGCACGAACACCGCAGCTCCAGCGACGACCCCCAGGAGTCTCCAAGAAAAAATACACTCATGAACCGAAAAGGCAATCCAGTCCATTCCCAAGCCGACAGGCCGACCGCCTTCGTTCCGAATATACATTTCAGCTACAACAACCGCGGACAGATGTAAAAACATTCCAAACGATATTCACAGCTCACAGTGTCGTGCCACGCACTCAGCTCAGTAGCAGGTCGACGGAATCATGCAAAACTAGTCCAACATGAGGAAAACGCGACTGCAAACCGTAGCCAGAAGCATAAATATTCCAGAGGCTTAACGGTTCAAATGCTTATTCCCCATTTGGGGACCGGAAGGAAATTGTGGTTTACAGAAGCTAATATAGTAAAACAACATATATTCCGTTAACAACGATCATTATTATATTCAAATGCTCTTGCAGATAGTCGCTCTCATCACTGCCTGCTAAGAAGATTGTGGATCTTTTGTGAATTTTGAGAATAAAGCTAGCTGCTCCTCCTCATGCATGCCAACATGTTTGCAATGTACTGTACCGGTCCGCCCCTATGTCATCTTTCAGCAGCCACGTCTTTACTGTTCTTTCTGAGTACATTTGACGTCTAATACGTCTAAAGCAGCGCAATGTACGAGCCATGATGTTTTTTATGACCAGTTGAATTCCATGTTGAGATATTGTAACATGTCATTATTTTTCGTCTTGTTGGTCCATGATTTTCTAAGAATGTTTCCGTAACTTTTAAGTTAACAAGCCCAGGTAATTTTATTTAGTGATTGCGAAATGGTTCATGATATGTGGATTAGCTTTCCCTATTACCAGTGTCCCTTGCCAACAGGCGAACCTACTCCGACTTCAGAGGTACTTGTATTTTACGTCCCCATGTCTAGGACAAGAAGTCAACATTTTAGTCCAACTAACCGGTGTAGATATTGAACCCGCTTCATCGGCATCAGCACACCAATCCTCAAGTATGTTGTTTTCCTTTATTTTACCACATATATAATGCTCAGTTCTTTCCTTTATTCTCAAAAATGTAAAAATTTAATACTACCGTATTATTCTTCTTTTTTTCCCCCTTTCTAACTACCACTCACTGTCGGTATCTTTCTTTTTTTTATCCTCCCCTTGTCTTTTCCCCCGATAACTCCTCCCCAGTGGATTGCAGACTTCAATTTGTCTGACATTAACAGCGTCTGTCCACGTCTCTCAGTTACTCAATTTTTCTCCAGCTAAGCTCTCCTGAGAGTGTTTGACACTGTTGTCTTAATATATTCCGAAAGGAAGACACATCTTTACTGCGATACAGAGAAACCTCAACGCGTTTCTAGTCGGTCTTTGAATCAAATACATCTCTGTTGGTGATCAATACTGGCTTGGGTAAATGATGTTTAGAAAAGCCCATATGAGCGTGTAACGTATGTGAAGTACAGTTAGGTATATGTAGCAACTGTGGAAAGAAGAAACATACTAAAGACGGGCACTGTCTACATACCTTACAACGGATTCTATACGCTATAAAGGTGAACATAAATCACATAGTGAAAATCCCCCACAGCAAGAGACAATCATATATATATATATATAATAATAATAATAATAAAATAAAAATTAGTATTCTGGGACACAACACACGACATTTCGACTACATAAATCTTCATCAGGGACGGGACAACACAGACAGATCTAAAGAAATAAAAACAGATCTAGTAAAAAAAAAAAAACAGATCTAAAGGAAAAAAAAAACGCCGACCTCCCTGGCCAAGTTGTTAACGACGTTGTTCATAATCCCGTATATTCACGTGAGGATAACAGCTGCGCGAGACTCGGCAGCGCATCGCGCCGCGCTGGTAACTTACGGGGGTATGTAAGCCGGTCGTTCAGAAAGCAATGGCAAACTACTGAACGTAAAACTTGCCTAGTACATTAACAGCAGCTGAAAATGCTGGTGTTGACTGCAACGTCCTATAAGGCCACTGCCTTTTTTAGGCCCGTGCACCACTTCACCATATTTTCAGAATGTCATTTCCCCCTTTCGTATTCCTCCCTATAAATTCTCTCCCCCCCCCCCCCCCCTCCGCCAATCCCCCCTTAGACAGTATACATAAAAATTGAAGCTAAATTTAATAACACATACTAGAACTAGTCTAGACGTCTATATAAAACTTGATTTGCGATTCTACTTACGTTATAAAATGAATTTCAGTAGGGCGAGAAGTACAGAGCCGTAAAGTATGGAGGGAAAAACAGTATCAAGTAATCGGTTCTTGTATTAACGCGATATTGAAATAATCTTAATCCCCCCCCCCCTCCACCCCCAGGAAACACTAAAATTCTATCCCTGGGGGAAATTCCCCACCGGTTGAGAACCACTGCTGTAAGGGATATGTAACATTAAAAAAAACTTTGTTATCAAGAAGTGACTCACCCAGTAACAGGTAGATGTAGGGGTATTGCAAATACTACCGATGGGACTATATACACGTGAGAAACGTAACTTGCGCGAGAATCGGTAGTGGTTCTCGCTGCATTGGTGACTTACGGAGTATGTAAGTCGGCCGCTCAGAAAGCAATGGCAAACTACTGAGCGTAATCTTGCCGAGAAATCAACACTGTTTATTCACCTTGATTCTCACTAACAGTCGGCGTGGCAGAAAGGATAAGACCGCACGCTCTTAAATTTCCGGTGCGCGTATGGCTGGGTAGGGGTTCAATCCCTTGATCAGTATAAAGTGGAACTTCAGCGTTGACTTGTCGTTCAGAAAGCAATGGCAAACTACTAGAAATCAATCTCGGGTTGATGGCAACGTCCTGCCAATGACATGTACTGTTTGGGTATATGGTGCTAGCACAGTATCTGTCCAGATCAGTTGGCACTCGATGGGTGATGAGGTCAATGCCACGCCGGCCGCCTTTACTTCTTAAGACAACGCATTGTGTTCATTTAAGCCGGAACGACATGTGATCCTAGGTCAATGCGAAAGAGAAATCCTCTTCGCTGAATATAGGAAAATATGACCAGTGGCGGACGGGTAAGCCATCAAACCACTGATCCACCGATATTCCTATGTCGGGCAAGCCATCAAACCACTGATCCACCGAGATTACTATGTCGGGCAAGCCATCAAACCACTGATCCACCGAGATTCCTATGTCTGGTAAGCCATCAAACCACTGATCCACCGAGATTCCTATGTCTGGTAAGCCATCAAACCACTGATCCACCGAGATTCCTATGTCTGGTAAGCCATCAAACCACTGATCCACCGAGATTCCTATGTCTGGTAAGCCATCAAACCACTGATCCACCGAGATTCCTATGTCTGGTAAGCCATCAAACCACTGATCCACCGAGATTCCTATGTCTGGTAAGCCATCAAACCACTGATCCACCGAGATTCCTATGTCTGGTAAGCCATCAAACCACTGATCCACCGAGATTCCCATGTCGAGTAAGACCATCATATACTACTGAGCCGATGGCACAATGACGTAATGGATCTGCGTGGCGCGGTGGCCTGCACTCTTGCCTGCCGGCCAATGCGCTTGTGTTCGAATAAAAATCGACATGTATTATGTTTATAACGAGTCTGGACTAGAGTATTCACAGCTTAAATGGGTACTATGAACTGTTATGGGAAGCAAAAACGACTACCGAGATATTGACCACACCTCCTATCGAGTGCTGATTGGTCTGGGAAAATATGGGCTACCAACATGCACACATTACGTTTCACGTGGTGTGAAAGAACGTGTAGATATTTGTGTAATTATAATGAGATGAAATGGTCAGAAATTCCTTGCAGTCTTTCATTCCCAGATATTCCAGGGAAATTCTGAACATGATTCTGTACCGATGGTATGAGATGTGGTCGCCTATAGAGGCGTACTGGTAGAAAGCACGAATCCTGCCACTGGTAGGGATTGAAACTGGACTACAGTCTTGGTAATCATGGACATTAACCACTATGCCACGCGGCTGTGCTTAATCCATCCATCATGTGTCTTGCCGGAAAACGTGGGCGGTCATGACTCGCCATCTCACTCGATCACCAGAGTCATGGATCAGCTCAGTGTTCCTGTTTCGACCATGCCATGTGGCCAATCCACCAAGTATTTAATTATCGGTCTTCCCTTTGGTCTGTTCCCTTCGATCATGCCAGTTGTCACCAAGTTCTCCAATCCATTTCTTCTCATAACATGCCCAAACATTTGGACTGTCCACGTCTAATTTCTCTGTTCAATTTACGACTTTCATTTGTTTCCTGTAGTATTTGGTCATTGGTTTTTCTATCTGTCCATGGTATTCTTTGCATTCTCCTCAGAAACCACATATCTGCAGCCATCAGATGTTTTTCAGCTTGACTGCTCATTGTCCAAGTTTCACATCCATACAAAAGTACAGGCTCTATGTAGCACCTCAACACGATGTGCTTAATAAATACAATTAAATAGAAGCGTGCTTAGAGTATCAATAGAAGCTCGCTACACTAGAATTTACACGACGAAAGAAATAGAGGGAAATCTAAAAATAAACAGAGAAGAGAATTAGAGACAGGCATAAATAATATGAAGAAAATATACAGTCAACTGCATGAGATTAGCAGAGCGATGGTTTTGAGGGCCTAGGCCCTCAAGGGGCCTCAAGAAGAAGAAGAAGAAGAAGAAGAAGAAGAAGAAGAAGAAGAAGAAGAAGAAGAAGAAGAAGAAGAAGAAGAAGAAGAAGAAGAAGAAGAAGAAGAAGAAGAAGAAGAAGAAGCAGAAGAAGAAGAAGCAGAAGAAGAAGAAGCAGAAGAAGAAGAAGCAGAAGAAGAAGAAGAAGAAGAAGAAGAAGAAGAAGAAGAAGAAGAAGAAGAAGAAGAAGAAGGGAGGAAGAAGGAGGGAGGAAGAGGAGGGAGGAAGAAGGAGGGGCGAAGAAGGAAGGATGAAGAAGGGGGAAGGGAGAAGGAGGGAAGAAGAAGCAAGAAGTAAGAAAAATAATTCAAAGGCAGATACTGTAGTAGGAGTGTGAAGTGACATAACTTCTAATATACTAGGTTACCTTATCATGGGATGATTTGTCCAGCTACCTTCTGCAACATCCATTCTTTCCGAAGAAATAATTAATACCCACAGCGTGAGCCTGGATTTATTGCACAACCAAATCCTTGTCCCTGACTCACGGCTGGTGTACTAGAAAGCCAAAGTGCCACGATATTAAAATGTTTTGCGTATCCTTTTACAGGACTTAGCTGTCAACAGCAGCATCTTTCAGCTGTCTGTTGATCTCTTGGCAAGATTACGCTCAGTAGTTTGCCATTGCTTTCTGAGCGGCCGGCTCAGTATCCGCAAGTCACGAGCGGGGGTCGAACCACCTCAGTTCTCGCTCCGCTGCGAGACTCTGCGTGATAAACGGGATTACAGAGAGAAAGTGTTGTAACCCCACAGCCAGAGAGACCGGCTTCCCACGATATTAACACAGCTGAAAAGAACACGCCCGACATTCAAAACTAATTAGAAAATTGCCACAGTCCCCAGAAAACATTTGCAGCAATGCATCAAATGTGCGAACACAAAAAGATACCAAAGGGGTGCACCCATTTTGTTTTGTAGAATTCAAGAAGGGCGGTAGAAATAATTGTAATTATTTAGAGCATTCCATTTGTGATTCCATAAACCGAACGGCGTGTCTAACAAATAATGTGTGGAAGAATTCGTGAGAGACGTAAAAAACATTAAAGGATTTAATGCAGTTTTGAGAAAGTACACAAGTTAAACATCTTCTTCTTCTTCTTCTTCTTCAGCGTTCCGAGCCATTGAGGTTGAAGTTAAACATAGCAGGCCTTATTTTATCTCATGCAAATTGTTAACGTTTGGTATATATTATATGGTTAAAAAATGACAGTGAATAGTCGCTTTCATAAAAACATTGTAAAATTTGAAAGCTCACAATAGAATACTCATATACAACATCTTATATCTGAATGGCTTGGACACATAGCATAATGGAAACCAGAACACCGACCTAGTCTACGACTCTGGTGAACATGTAACGTGACCGTCCACGTTTATCGGTATAACATATGATTATGATGATAATACATCATTTAGCCCACATTTAGCACAACATAAAACAGCATTCATATACTCCGCTAGATTTATAATACAGAACATTATTCCAGTTTACGGCTTAGAGGTAGTGAACCAACTTTCACAATCCTGAGGTACCCGATTCGAAGTCAGCCGCAGAAGATGTGGATTCTTATCGCTTTGCGTTGATTTTCACAAAAAATATTACCATTAGCCGTTCAGAAAGCACTGGTAAATTACTGCACGTATTACATTTAAAAAAAAAAAAAAAAAAAACTACCAATAAATTCAGGGGTTGGTAGCGACGTCCCATGAAGGACGTGATTCTCACAAAGACATGAGCATCGACCGTTCATAAAGCAATGGCAAACTACTGCACGTAAAACTACCTAGAAAATCACAAATGGCCAAATTATTGCACGTAAAATTACCTAGAAGAATAAACAAACAGTCAATAATTGTTGTGTTGGTTTCGACGTCCTATAAAGGTCAAGCAACAAACTTTTTTTAAAAACATTGTTCGAAAACACGGTAGCGAAGACCCTAGCAAGCTTGCCTGTCTGTTCGGTAGACGTGAGTTCAAATTCCCATCGAGGCGATTTATAAAATTGACATGGGTTCCCAGATCGACTCATCCTATAACGGGATACCACAAAATGTCATGGAAACTAAGGGCGGCCGGCATGGTATTACCCACATCATCCTTTAAGTGCAGGTTGGTCTATACAAATATGCGGCTAGCACCTTCTATCCTCAGCGCCTCATGGCGTCTGTACCGATCCGTGATGTTTCAACAGGTTAAAAAGAAGCCGCAATAGCACAGTGACAAGCATTCTTGCCAACCGGCCTGTCTGACATTGCTCGGATCGCCACTGAGGCTGGGCAAACATGTCAAACTTGTCCTCAGTCAGTATGACCTACTGCTCAGGTTCGTAATGTTTCCCCAGCCTTCTCAGTCAGCATGTGCTATTGCTCGAATCCCCACAGAGGCTGGAGAAACATTACAACCCCATCCTCAGTCAGTATGTCCTATTGCTCAAATCCCCAAGGAAGCTGGGGAAACATTACAAACCTGTCCTCAGTCAATATGTCATATTTCTCTGGTTTGGTTTCTAGTGTTTCCCCTGCCTTCACAGTCAGTATGTCCTATTGCTCAAATCCCCAAGGAAGATGGGGAAACATTATAAACCTGTCTCCACTCAGTCCTCTGTTGATTCGTGACCTGGTGACACCCTAATCAGCCTATTCGTAAAGCAGTTCCCCTGCCAGAATTGTACACCATGCTCGTTTCTGGCATTGGAGAGAGGAAGTGGAGTTCTAAAAGACAGTCCCCGTGCAAATTAAACCTCATCGCCGTGTCTGGAGAACAATCTCTACTACACCTTCATGCCAGGTCTGGAGAACAGTTTCTACTTCACCTTCATGCCAGGTCTGGAGAACAGTCTCTAATTTACCCTCATGCTGGGCCTGGAGAACAGTCTCTGCTTCACCCTCATGCCGGGTCAGGAGAACAGTCTCTACACCACCTTCATGTCGGGTCTGGAGAACAATCTCTACTTTACCCTCATGCTGGGTCGGCAGAACAGTCTCTATTTCACCCTCATGTCGGGTCTGGAGAACAATCTCTACTCTGCCTTCATGCCGGGTCGGGAGAACAGTCTCTAATTTACCCTCATGCTGGGCCTGGAGAACAGTCTCTGCTTCACCCTCATGCCGGTTTTGGAGAACAGTCTCTACACCACCTTCATGTCGGGTCTGGAGAACAATCTCTACTTTACCCTCATGCTGGGTCGGCAGAACAGTCTCTACTTCACCCCCATGCCGGGTCTGGAGAACAGTCTCTACTTCACCCTCATGTCGGGTCTGGAGAACAATCTCTACTTCACCTTCATGCCGGGTCTGGAGAACAGTCTCTACTTCATTTTCCTGCCAGGTCTGGAGAACAGTCTCTACTTCACCATCATGCCGGGTCGGGAGAACAGTCTCTACTTCACCCTCATGCCGGGTCTGGAGAACAATCTCTGCTTCACCATCATGCCGGGTCGGGAGAACAATCTCTACTCTGCCTTCATGCCGGGTCGGGAGAACAGTCTCTACTTCACCCTCATGCCGGGTCGGGAGAACAGTCTCTACTTCACCCCCATGCCGGGTCGGGAGAACAGTCTCTACTTCACCCTCATGCCGGGTCGGGAGAATAATCTCTACTTAGCCCTCATGCCGGGTCTGGAGATCAATCTCTACTCTGCGTCCATGCCGGGTCGGGAGAACAGTCTCTACTTCACCCCCATGCCGGGTCGGGTGAACAGTCTCTACTTTACCATCATGCCGGGTCCATAGAACAGTCTCTACTTCACCATCATGCCGTGTCGGGAGAACAGTCTCTACTTTACCATCATGCCGGGTCGGGAGAACAGTCTCTACTTTACCATCATGCCGGGTCGGGAGAACAGTCTCTACTTCACCATCATGCCGGGTAGGGAGAACAGTCTCTACTTTACCATCATGCCGGGTCCAGAGAACAGTCCCTACTTTACCATCATGCCGGGTCGGGAGAACAGTCTCTACTTCACCATCATGCCGGGTCGGGAGAACAGTCTCTACTTTACCATCATGATGGGTCGGGAGAACAGTCTCTACTTCACCATCATGCCGGGTCGGGAGAACAGTCTCTACTTCACCATCATGCCGGGTCGGGAGAACAGTCTCTACTTTACCATCATGCCGGGTCGGGAGAACAGTCTCTACTTCACCATCATGCCGGGTCGGGAGAACAGTCTCTACTTCACTCTCATGCCGGGTCTGGAGAACAGTCTCTACTTTACCATCATGCCGGGTCGGGAGAACAGTCTCTACTTCACTCTCATGCCGGGTCTGGAGAACAGTCTCTACTTTACCATCATGCCGGGTCTGGAGAACAGTCTCTACTTCACCATCATGCCGGGTCGGGAGAACAGTCTCTACTTCACCATCATGCCGGGTCGGGAGAACAGTCTCTACTTCACCATCATGCCGGGTCGGGAGAACAGTCTCTACTTCACCATCATGCCGTGTCGGGAGAACAGTCTCTACTCTGCCTTCATGCCGGGTCTGGAGAACAGTCTCTACTTTACCATCATGCCGGGTCGGGAGAACAGTCTCTACTTCACTCTCATGCCGGGTCTGGAGAACAGTCTCTACTTTACCATCATGCCGGGTCTGGAGAACAGTCTCTACTTCACCATCATGCCGGGTCGGGAGAACAGTCTCTACTTCACCATCATGCCGGGTCGGGAGAACAGTCTCTACTTCACCATCATGCCGGGTCGGGAGAACAGTCTCTACTTCACCATCATGCCGAGTCGGGAGAACAGTCTCTACTTCACCATCATGCCGGGTCGGGAGAACAGTCTCTACTTCACCATCATGCCGGGTCGGGAGAACAGTCTCTACTTCACCATCATGCCGGGTCGGGAGAACAGTCTCTACTTCACCATCATGCCGGGTCGGGAGAACAGTCTCTACTCTGCCTTCATGCCGGGTCGGGAGGACAGTCTCTACTTCACCCTCATGCCGATACATGCAAGCCCCTTTTAGTGCTATTTCTATCGGAACGCCAATAAATGAGGCTTAAGTCGTGTATGTCTTCTAAATGGTTCATACACAGCAGCAATAACAACAATTTTTTTTTCCGCGTTTCCATCCTGTTTCAGGATATTGCGGTCAACACCAGCATCTTTCAGCTGTATGTTGATTCCTAGGCTAGATTACGCTCATCAGCACGCCACGACTTTCTGAGCGACCGGCTCCATACTCTCATAAGTCACTTGTGCGACTCGAACCGCTTCCAATTCTCGTGCACTCACGTCAACCACGAGAGTATTCGGGATTACGGAGAAAGCTGCTAACACCTCGGCCAGGGAGCCGGCAATAACAACAATAACAACAATAATACTTCAATCCACCAGTTGTGTTTACCCGGTGTTCTCCGTGTCCTTTTCTACAAATCAATATGCTGTAGCCTAGTGGTAGTACACGCAGTTCATCTATCTCAATATACCGGGTTCATAATCAGCCACATGCGATTTGGAAGCAGACCGCTTTGTATCGATTCTCACAATGTAGACAGCAATCACACTTTACTAAACGTAAAATTGCCTAGAAAATTATAAACAGTCAAAATATGATGGGCTTGAGGGCGACGCCTGTAAAGGACAAGCAACTAACATTTGTTTAGTCAACTAATATTAAGTAACTAGATATTATAGGCTGGTCTCCGCAGCTAAGGCCTTACAGAAGCGATTCATAAGCCCACTTACCTGCGTTCGAAACAGCTGTGACCGATTTGGCAGCAGACCGCGTTGCGCTGGGTTTTAACGTATTGGTATGGGAGCCGGTCGTTCAGAAAGCAACGGCAAACTACTGAACGTAAACTTGCCAAAAGATCACAGCGGCAGAAATGCTGGTGTTGACTGCGATGTCCAGTAAATAGAATGTGCAAAAAAAAAAAAATAATTATATATGTTTGAAAACTAGGTCACAGAGTGTCAACCTGTCCCTGATAACTGACAACTGGAATCACGTGATGACAAAATGCTCCGTGTATCGTAAATCTAGGACATGTATTAGTTCAGACACGATGTTACACGGCGTTGTGTGCCTAACAGCTTTATCCGATCATCTCATTATCGCCTTTAAATTCATTTTAACAAGAGCGAAGATAATGATGTATATTGATAATACATCACTGGATAACGATACATCACTGCTTACGTTGAGTGTAAATGTTGAATAGCCCAAAGCAACATTTTACATGGTGAAGAATATTCTCTGCAATTTATCTTTGTCTATCCAGGTGATGAAATTAATTTTTACGAGCTATATTCAGCCCATACTGTTGTATAGAAACGAATCAAGGACAACTAGAAGACAGATATGGAATTATGTGGAAAATGTGGAGATTTGGTTTTATACCAGAAGGATGAGACCACCATGGGCGGATAGAAAAAGTAGTGAAGATATCTTGAAAGAAGTTAAATCATAAACAGAACTGGTTACTCGCATCAGTAGACGACATCCCACATTCTTTGGGTATGTCACGAGACGGGGAAAGCTGGAGTATGTCGTCACAACAAAAATGTTGGAGCGGAGGAGAGGAGGAAGGGGAGGGGGGTACTAAGAGAGAAGATATTGGACAGTTTGACATAGTGGCATGGAGAAATATCAGTATAAGAAATAACTGGCAATATCCGAGACAGAAGTCTGTGGACATATATGATCACCAACGCCACACGTCATGGACTACATGCAGAAAAAAGCTCACTGGTATATACATATATAAACTAAATATAATGTATACACAGGCCGGGTCAGACGTGTTCACCGTGTATTAACAAATGTTACAATAGTATATAAATATATAAACCAAATATAACAACGGTTACACAGGCCTAGCCAGAAACGTTACATAGGTGACAGAGTTGTGATTGTCCATTGATTTATTAGTTCATTAACTTACTAACACACATGTCAGAAGTTCAAAATCCTATAATAGTCAGTTTATTATTGTTCTGTGACCAGCTCGGCTCCTCTAGGATTCGATCGTCGCAATATGACTAAGAGACACCTTTCTTTGCAAATTAGGTTCAGTAGTTTGCCATTGCTTTCTAAACGACCGGCACTCATACGTTTGTATGGGAAACAAACGCAATGCGGTCTGCTGCCAAATCGCCCGCAGCTGTGTTTTAAACGAGGTATGCGGGTTTACAAATTGCACCCATATCCCCCCTTTGCCACAGAGCCAAACATATTAAAACGGTCAATTCAGGTTATATCCTCAAATTCGCTCTTTCGGAAAATAAAAATTTGTAACCATGATCTGTCACACATATTTAGACAAGGGTCATTACGTTGTCTGGTGCTTCAAAGAGCACATCGGAGACAGGAACTGATGCACTGCTGATTAAGTTTCTCACGCAACCCATGGTACTTTTACAGTTGACTTGCTTAACACGCACACTGTGTCCAACATGCCGAAAGCTATCTCACATGACTCAGGCATCAGTTTAGATTAGAAAATGAAACATCATCATCATCATCATCTTCCACTCCTGCCGTCAAGCGTCGTGGGGAGGAATAATTTGCGCTGCAGCGCCCAATGGGTGGCACTGGAAAGTGTCATTCCGTATGACTGTACAATGTCTTTGAAGTCGTCAGTCTATTTTCTTCTTGAACGTCCTCTTGATCTTGTCGCAGATGGTCTGTGATGTAAGGCCAGTGATGGTATTTGATGGTGTTGCATACTAACGACATGACCAAGCCACTTGATCTTCTGCCTTTCAATAAATGTGACACAAGGTGTTGATCCCACTGTCTGTCTGATAACAGCATTTCTTACTCGGTCTCGGATTGTTAAGTTGGCAGCTCTCCTCAGGCATCTCATCTCACAGGTGTTGATTTTGCAAAAGTGTGATTTGGATAAAGTTTGAGATTGGTAGCATAGAGTTGGTGTGAATATGCTGTTTATTATCTGTCGTTTTGCGGACATGGGTATATTTGGATGTTTCAGTAAGGGTGATAGTTGATATGTAAGTGCACTAGCTTTTTGACATCTGATTTCGATTTCTCTGTCCAATCTGCCATCTTCTGTGATCATACTTCCAAGGTATTTGAATTCTTTAACTTGTTTCAGAGTTGTGATATGTATCTGTATACTTAATGGGCCCGGCGATCTGCTAACTTGCATTACTTCGGTTTTGGCGTTATTTATACTCATATTGTATCTGCTGCATGTTGAACAGCTAATAAATGCTGGGATTGACTACGACGTCCTATAAAGGATACGCAACTGACGTTGCGTGATTTACTAGGTAATGTTAGTTAAAAGAGTAAAGGGTAAATACCATACTTTTGGTTTTAGTCTTATGTCGCAAAATTGATATTTTATCAGAAAGTGAATATTCCCCTCTTGTGACCAAACAAATGGCATAGTTCTGGCAAACATAGCATTTTAGCAATCAGCTTGTTTATCAAATTAATTATTTTCAACTTGCCTTAGTGTAAACAGAACTAGAATGTGTTTTTAAGTAGCAATAATCAGTTACAGCTGATGCCGAGCCAATCTTAGAAGGCACCAAGAATCTAAAGTATGGCTGGAACTGTGAACAGCAGAACTAAAGATGAGTGCATAAAACTTGAATCTTGCTTTGTAGAAGGCCGCGCAATATTACAATTTTCACCGTGTAATCGTTTGTGGAACTGAAAAGATGTATTCCCGAAAATACCAACAATTACACCAGCGTGTTTCAATTTTATCCGGATTCATTGTCAACAAGATAATTTTCCATTAGCATTTGTGTACTAGCTAATTTACATGCTTCAATGGTTAGTTGGTAAGTTCATTATCATCACGTACTATTCCAATAAACATGGGCAGTTATGTTTCGCCATCTCACACGATCACCAGAGTCATGGATTAGCACCGTGTTCTTGTCTCGACCGTGCCACAGTGGCCAAGCCATCTAGATAATTGGTTAGTTTTTAGGTTGGTTGGCTGATTGGTGAATTCTCTGGGAGACTGTCGTGTCCTCCTTTACAGTGTCGTCCCTGGAGTGAAGAGAGCCGACACCCACATTATAATATTTTTTCCCTCTCAATATTCTGGAGAATCCACCAGCTTCCGTCCAACACACTCCATCAGCCTATGGACACCTTTTCCTATCACTCTCACACTGTCGTACTATGCCCCCTTCTCATACTTCCCCAACGCAACATACTCAACAACTCTTGCTTCTAGAAATTAATAAAGATTAATTTATTAAAATAAAAGTGTAACGTATATGAGACGTGTATGTGAAGAAAATGTGTGACGTGTTCTATAAAGTGTGTAGACTCTGACTCTCAGACAGCAACCCAGTCAGCTGATCCCAGCAAAGATAGACCACAGCACGTTACGTCAGAACATGTACTTCTCACCCGTTGCCGAAACCATCTTGCCGGATACTGCTTTGCCTCTGTAGACCTCTGGTAATCCAATTTCATGAACATCCGAAATAGACACCGGTGGTATTAACAGTTAATCATGGACCTGTTGCCCTCTACACAATGTCCGTTCCTAACGTTCCTTAACAAACTGCACAAGTCTTTTGCAGTGTGTACGCAGTTAGTTAGTTAGTTAGTTAGTCGACAGATCATCCTCGTTGCACATTGAACCACTCAGTTCATAAGTGCTAATTACTAATGTTAATTGTTACTGTACTAACACTAGGTACTATTAGCCGGTTCTCGGTTCGTTACTACTGTCTAATGCTGTGTGGTGCATCAGTATGCATCACTCTCTTTGATGAATCAATTTCCTTCTAGCGTAAGTTACGTTCTGTATGCAACTCTAGTGACTCTTGAACTGGTGTTCTTCCTAATGGGTTTTTTAATTCTTTCCCAAAACTTGTAGAGTTTCCTTGGATCTGGTAGGGAACCTAGGATAGAAACAACACATCTGGTGATAGTACTAGTCACTGATCCCTTCGGCTGAGTGTAAGCCTATCACCTTGCTTAATGATCTTTAGCTAACTAGACTTAGTCATAGAGCAGATTAGCTACCCACCTAGAGTCAAATCAGGCTATGACAAAGGAAAAATCACCAAACAGAATGCGGAACCCCGCCCACCAGGGACACCTACGGGAAGATCCCAATTATCCCTCATTACTCAATTCTCAACTAGTAAAGCTTATCAACACTTCACTAATCTATTCTTAACTAGCAGAGTTAATATCACTATTCTACTCTAACTAGTTTCCACTAACAGTGCTAATCATCACACTATAGTTTAACAAGGCCACAGTCTATATTAATTATAACGAATATATTATAATAAGTTATACCTTAAATGGCACTCCTGCAGTCCTATAAATCATATCTACATCTGCCATATAGGCACGTGTAAAATTAAGTCACTAATTAACACACGGTAGATATTATTTCCACTGGCACTGCAGTGCCCTGCACTCTGTCTAGAGCATTATTCAAGTCCACCCTAGTTGATCTCAACTCGAGTTTATATGGCAAACTACCAAAGTTGTCCACGTGACGTTATCCTTTACTCCCCCACACAGGTGGCACAGTGGCAAATCATCCCCTGTCAAGAACTATTTTCCTGGCTTAAATCCTGTCAAAGTTGTCAGTAATTGCCTAGATTCTCAAAACAAGCCAGCTAGTTTCTGTAAACTCCCAGCAAAGAGTTTCGATACCAAGCTGCCAATCATCTTGATGTTCCGGAAACCAAGAATTGACAGATGCACTGTTTTCCGTACTAGGTACTTCCGTTTTACATCTGCCCCTGTGATCTCACGGCTTCCATCTGCATTCAAATGTTGACAAACTTGTCACTCTTCTGTTCCGTGGTGACAATCCCAGCAGCCATTTCCGTCTGATGTCCGGCAGTATAGATGACAAACGGAACCATTCCATATCCTTCTCCCTCACCACCAAATGTGTTTATGGGCTGACACGATGTAACCTGTACAACTGTGTTTAATCTGTTAGTACAAATAGATGTCGCTGGTCGATCGTCCGCTTAATCCGAAAATCCTCTGTAATAATCAACCGGATAAACACACGGTTTCATTTGGTGACATAGGCCCCCTCCTAAGAGAGTAGTCCATCTCACTCTTCTCCACCGTGAATTTAATCCAGATGATTCATTCTTCTTCTTCAGGAGCTGGGTGTCTTGACAAGAAATCCGCTCCAACATTTTCCTTCCCAGGAATGTACTCTACTGTGAAATTATACGGTTGAAGTAACAACGACCACCGCATCAAACGTGCGGTGAGCTTCTGAGAAGTAGCCAGGAACATCAGGGGCTGATGATCTGACTGGACCCGAAACTTAACTCCATACAAATATGGCTGAAATTTTTGCACTGCCCATACGAGGGACAAGCATTCTCTCTCGACGGCTGAATAATTCCTCTCCGTCTGTAGAAGTTTCTTACTTGCGTATGCTACAGGTCTCAAAACCGAAGCATCGTCTTTTCCTTCCTGTAACAAAGCGGCTCCAATTCCAATTGCACTTGCATCTGTTCTCAACTCAAATTGTTTGGAAAGGTCAGGGAGCTGTAATACAGGTTTGCTGACCAAGGCCTCCTTTAACTGACTATAGGCCTTCTCACATTCTGGTGTCCAAATGATTTGTTCCGGGAATCCCTTTTTCAAGGTTTCCGTCAACGGAGCTCCCAGTTCAGTGAAATGTGGGATAAATTTGTGGTAGAACCCACACAACGAGAGAAAAGATCGCACATCCTTCTTCGTTTTTGGCCTTGGTGCATTTCTGATTTTCTCCAGGTTCTTCTCTTCTGGAACAATGTGTCCAGGAGTGATGGTGTGACCTAGAAATTCCAGAGTCTGGTAACCAATCATGCACTTGGTTGGACGAGCAGTAAGCCCTGCTTCATTGAGCCTATTAAACACTCTCTCCAAGGATTGTAAGTGGTCATCCAAGCTGTCACTGGAAATCAGAATATCATCCATGAATGAGATGATGGATGGATCCTGTAACGGATCTAGTAAAGTCCTCATCATGCGTGTAAACACACTGGGTGCATTGCTGAGTCCAAAGGGCATGACTTTGAATTCGTAGTGTCCACTGGGTGTACTGAAAGCTAACAGTGGTCGAATCTCCGGTTTGACTGGTATCTGATAGTACCCCCGACTCAGATCCACCTTTGAAAAGTACCGAGCCTTATGGAGCCTAGCGAATAACTGAGTTGGATTCGGCAAAGGTTCCACCTGAAACTGTGTATGACTGTTCAGAAGTCGGTAATCTATACACAACCTGTGTTCTCCACTTGGTTTGCGTAACAAAACTACCCCCGCATTGTATGGGGATGTGGACGGTGCAATCACGTCATCCTCCAGCAGTTTTTTTATTTCCTCCTCCAGGGCCTTTTCTTTAGAGAATGGCACTGGGTAAACCTTTTGGCGAACAGGCTCCTGTGTGGTCAAAGTCATCTCGAACTCCACCAACCTCGTTCGTCCTGGTTTATCAGTCAGTATCTCCTTATGAGACTTGAGAACCTGGGTTATCCTTTCCCTCTCCTGGGAGGTCAGATCAGGGTTCACTTGCACATCCCTATAGGTTTCCTGGTGTACTAAGGGATATTCCCTGCCCTCGCTGGTTCCCACTTCTGTCTCCACTGCAACTGCCATTGCCATGAGGTGAGCTGCCTTGTCTCCGGGTCTCTCTTCGTATTTCCGCAAGAGATTGATATGGAAAATCTTCGACTTTCCCCGGATCCGGATTTGATAGTTGGTTCTGGATATTACCCTTTCCACGGGAAATGGTCCTTGCAAACCTATCTCCAGTTTGTTGTTTCCCGTTGGGAGTAGCAACAAGACTTTATCTCCTACCTCTAGAGATCTTTCTTTAGACCTACGGTTGTAGTAAGCCGCATGTCTTTTTCTGGCCTTTTTCAAGTTTTGATTTGCCAGAGTCCATCCCTTGTGGAGTTTTTCTTTCAGTTCCTCCACGTATTGATAGGATGAGATCACTTCTTCTGACGTCCCCTCTTCAGTCCAACTCCTCAACATGGCTTCCAACGGTCCTTTGATTGGACGACCAAACAGCAACGTAGCGGGTGGTAGTCCTGTTGAGCCATGAGGAACTTCCCGATAGGCAAAGAGTGCTGCTGGGATATATTCATCCCACCTATCAGGTTTTTCCTGCGCTAGTTTCCTGAGCATTGTCATCAACGTGCCGTTGAAACGCTCTACTTGTCCATTGGCTTGAGGGTGGTAAGGGCTGGTATGTATGTGGTTAGAGTGAAACACCCTAAATACCTCCTCCATGAGTTTTCCACAAAACTGAGATCCATTGTCCGTCAGAATTTGATCCGGAAAGCCTAATCTGGTAAAGGCCTCCATCAGTGCGTCCGCCACTCTTTTCGAGTCAATCGTGGTCAACGGTATAGCTTCACCCCACATTGTACAGCAATCCACCATTGTGAGTATATACATGTTCCTCTTCCTAGTCCTGGGAAGTGGACCCACGATATCGATGGCTACCCTCTCGAAAGGAGAGTTCATGATGGGCATCTCACCCAACATCACCGGTGCTGTCCAGTGTTTCGGTGCCACCCTCTGGCACTCAGGGCATGACTTCACATACCGACGCACATCATCTGTCATTCCCGGCCAATAGTAGTGGCAGGAAATCCGCTGCATGGTGGCGGCAATACCCATGTGTCCACTAAAGGAGATGGTATGCCCCATATGAAGAATCTGCGACCGGTGAGCTTTCGGGACGACCAACTGACCGTATAGGTTGTCTCCCCTTCCTGCTCTCCTGTAGAGTATCCTATTCTTCATGTAGTACTGCCCCCGTCCTGGTGGATCAGCACTTTTCTGCAGCTTTTTGTAGCAAGGACGTAAAGTATCATCCTCACTCTGGGCAGTTCGTAGCTCCCCCGGCATTGGGTTAGTCACAATTGCGTCTGCCTCTTCCGTTTTCGTCTGAGAGCGAGTCTGCATTGCTCCCATATGGATTGGCTCCCTGGGCATTCCCAGAAAGACATACCGGCAACCTAGGATGACTGGAAAAATGGGATCGGTCAATACAGCGGCCTTGATGGTGCCGGTGACGTACCTTGACCGAATCTCCACATTAGCAATGGGCAACTTCATGACTACAGCACTCTTCTGTGCAGGCTGTATATCCAAGGTTTCACCTGTGAATTGTTCTGGATGTACCAGATCCGCAGAAATCACGGCCTCCCCGTCCAGTCCTGTGTCGTATAAACACTCCACTTGACGACCGTTAACCTCTACCAATTCCACTACAGGTGGTTTTTCCTGGTCTGGAGTCTCTCCCTCGGCCTCGACCTGTTCGGTGGGCTCCATCTTAGGTTTCCCTGAGCACACGACGAATTGAGTGTCTCCTGACTTTTCCCTGCAGTCAATAGCATTGGGCGTATTCGACTGACCTTGGTTGCACCATTTCCCTGTACTAGATTTTCTATTGTCGGACTTGAATGAGCTCTCCTGGTGTCGAGCTTCCCTGTTGACCTTGGCATTTTCCGTGACAACCTCCTTGGAAGTCACTTGACATGCTGCAAAGTGAGGGTTCTTAGCCTTCGATTTGCAGTCCCTCGTATTGTGAGAGGGTGACTTACAAATTGAACACCACTTCTCCGACCACGGTCGTTTTGGTGTAGAGCTTGAAGTGCTCTTGCTTCTCTCCTTCTTCTTCTCTGAACTATCCTCTGATTTTTTCACATAAGGTTCCCACTTTTTTGTTCCTGAGTTTTTGGTTTTCTTCTTGTCATGTTTCTCTTGACTTTTGGTGTTGGTGGAAAGGTTTTCCCCTGCCTCCCCATGTACCTCGACGAACCGTTCTGCTAATTTCGTCACGAGGTCAATACGTTCCGCTCCTTGTTCTCCCAGGAACGTCCTGAGAGGTTTAGACATTTGCTTCTTCAGCTGGTCGACCACCATGAGCTCTTCCAGACTCTCATAGTCATGTGCGAACCCAGCCAAATCCATCCACTTGTGGAGATAAGATTTTAGACGCAAACTGTAGGCGGCAAACAACTCCCCCGGTTCTCGTTTCGCTGCTCGAAATTTTTTCCGGTAGGTATGTGACGTAACCTCGAATCGTTTCAGCAGAGCCGTCTTTAACTCGTCATAATTGTTCTCATGTCCTGGTGGCAGGCGAGTATAAACCTCGTATCCGGTCCCGCGTAATCCCTGGATTAGCTTAAGATTCCATTTGTTACGCTCCAGACCCATAGCAACTGACATAGCCTCGAAGCGTTGAAGGTACTGGTCAATCTTCTCTTTGTCCTCCTCGTAGACCGCTAAAGGAAACTTCATAGCCTGGTACCCATATCCACCTACTGGTGTTGATCCTGGGATGGAGGAACCTCCAACTGCTCCATCAGTTTCTCCATTAGATTGACTCTTGAGCTCGAGTTCCCGCATCCGGTACTCGTGCTCCCTCTTCTGTGCTTCTTGTTCAGCTTCTAATTTCCTAGCTGCTTGCTCAGCTTCAAATTTCCTAGCAGCTTGCTCAGCTTCCAATTTCCTAGCTGCTTGCTCAGCTTCCAATTTCCTAGCTGCTTGCTCAGCTTCCAATTTCTTAGCTGCTTGCTTAGCTTCCAATTTCCTAGCTGCTTGCTCAGCTTCCAATTTCTTAGCTGCTTGCTCAGCTTCCAATTTTTTAGCTGCTTGTTCCAACTCCATCCTTCTCAATTCCAGCTCGGCCTTTCGATCATCCCTTTCTGCTTGACGATACTCTCTCTCCACTTCCTGTATGTAATCCGTTAGAGCAGACCCCGCCAATCCCATTTCTTCCCCCCTTGCCTTTAATTCTGCTGTGCTAAGTTTAGGGGTGGCCATTATACAGAGAGGTAAGCTAGCAGGTCTAGTACAATCTAACTGCAAATTACTATACAGATATATGAACAAGTACTATAAATCTAGATATTACCACACACAGCACATTCACTCAGTGACAAGAGTAGAATCAGGACCACAGACCTATGCAGACGTGTGAAGTGTGAACAGGTAAGATATTTGTCCTAACCCCTATCCACATTCACTCTAGCTGGATTCTCCAAAATGATATCTCCCTTCTTATAACTAAGGATCCCGTGTCAAAAGACCCCGTTGTCAGAAGATCCCACTGTCAAAGGTTCCTGCTTGCAGGAGATCTCGCTGTCCAAGGATTCCGTTTATTAGAGATCCCGCTGTCCAAAGATCCCCTTTACGAGAGATCCCGCTGTCCTAAGATCCCGGACGAGCCCCCAATAATGTCGTGTCCTCCTTTACAGTGTCGTCCCTGGAGTGAAGAGAGCCGACACCCACATTATAATATTTTTTCCCTCTCAATATTCTGGAGAATCCACCAGCTTCCGTCCAACACACCCCATCAGCCTATGGACACCTTTTCCTATCACTCTCACACTGTCGTACTATGCCCCCTTCTCATACTTCCCCAACGCAACATACTCAACAACTCTTGCTTCTAGAAATTAATAAAGATTAATTTATTAAAATAAAAGTGTAACGTATATGAGACGTGTATGTGAAGAAAATGTGTGACGTGTTCTATAAAGTGTGTAGACTCTGACTCTCAGACAGCAACCCAGTCAGCTGATCCCAGCAAAGATAGACCACAGCACGTTACGTCAGAACATGTACTTCTCACCCGTTGCCGAAACCATCTTGCCGGATACTGCTTTGCCTCTGTAGACCTCTGGTAATCCAATTTCATGAACATCCGAAATAGACACCGGTGGTATTAACAGTTAATCATGGACCGGTTGCCCTCTACACAATGTCCGTTCCTAACGTTCCTTAACAAACTGCACAAGTCTTTTGCAGTGTGTACGCAGTTAGTTAGTTAGTTAGTTAGTCGACAGATCATCCTCGTTGCACATTGAACCACTCAGTTCATAAGTGCTAATTACTAATGTTAATTGTTACTGTACTAACACTAGGTACTATTAGCCGGTTCTCGGTTCGTTACTACTGTCTAATGCTGTGTGGTGCATCAGTATGCATCACTCTCTTTGATGAATCAATTTCCTTCTAGCGTAAGTTACGTTCTGTATGCAACTCTAGTGACTCTTGAACTGGTGTTCTTCCTAATGGGTTTTTTAATTCTTTCCCAAAACTTGTAGAGTTTCCTTGGATCTGGTAGGGAACCTAGGATAGAAACAACACATCTGGTGATAGTACTAGTCACTGATCCCTTCGGCTGAGTGTAAGCCTATCACCTTGCTTAATGATCTTTAGCTAACTAGACTTAGTCATAGAGCAGATTAGCTACCCACCTAGAGTCAAATCAGGCTATGACAAAGGAAAAATCACCAAACAGAATGCGGAACCCCGCCCACCAGGGACACCTACGGGAAGATCCCAATTATCCCTCATTACTCAATTCTCAACTAGTAAAGCTTATCAACACTTCACTAATCTATTCTTAACTAGCAGAGTTAATATCACTATTCTACTCTAACTAGTTTCCACTAACAGTGCTAATCATCACACTATAGTTTAACAAGGCCACAGTCTATATTAATTATAACGAATATATTATAATAAGTTATACCTTAAATGGCACTCCTGCAGTCCTATAAATCATATCTACATCTGCCATATAGGCACGTGTAAAATTAAGTCACTAATTAACACACGGTAGATATTATTTCCACTGGCACTGCAGTGCCCTGCACTCTGTCTAGAGCATTATTCAAGTCCACCCTAGTTGATCTCAACTCGAGTTTATATGGCAAACTACCAAAGTTGTCCACGTGACGTTATCCTTTACTCCCCCACACAGGTGGCACAGTGGCAAATCATCCCCTGTCAAGAACTATTTTCCTGGCTTAAATCCTGTCAAAGTTGTCAGTAATTGCCTAGATTCTCAAAACAAGCCAGCTAGTTTCTGTAAACTCCCAGCAAAGAGTTTCGATACCAAGCTGCCAATCATCTTGATGTTCCGGAAACCAAGAATTGACAGATGCACTGTTTTCCGTACTAGGTACTTCCGTTTTACATCTGCCCCTGTGATCTCACGGCTTCCATCTGCATTCAAATGTTGACAAACTTGTCACTCTTCTGTTCCGTGGTGACAATCCCAGCAGCCATTTCCGTCTGATGTCCGGCAGTATAGATGACAAACGGAACCATTCCATATCCTTCTCCCTCACCACCAAATGTGTTTATGGGCTGACACGATGTAACCTGTACAACTGTGTTTACTCTGTTAGTACAAATAGATGTCGCTGGTCGATCGTCCGCTTAATCCGAAAATCCTCTGTAATAATCAACCGGATAAACACACGGTTTCATTTTGTGACAGAGACTGAGGTTTAACTCCTATGAAGGATGCATTGGCGTTTTGGTAATCTGAGCCCGAAAAGAGCTTGCATATGCCAGAGTAAGGTTGATATAGAGATCGTTCTTGAAACCCGACGTTCAGCCGCCGCGAGGACTGTGTTGAGAGCTCTCCGTCCCCTCTCCAAGTTAACAGCTCTGTGGAGTGCACCCGACGAGCACCGGTACTTCACATCAGAGCACAGGCATACAGTATGAACCCAGGTCAAAATCCAGCAAAGCAGTTACGGGATGGCTCAGATTGTAAGCACAGTTTGACCATATTCTCTCTCCATGGGTTGTAGTTGTTTCATTGTCAATAGACTACAATCTAGTGCCGAGAGCAAAGGAAGACTTAGAATAGCTTTGTGTTAAAAAAAACAACGGACAATGCATAATTTAAAAGATGTTTCAGAGTTATGATGAACAAGAAAAGGGCTCAAACAGTGCCTTCACTGCGAGAGATGGAGTTCTTGTGATCTATTGCCGGCAAGGTTGGCTGTAAAGATGGCAACTGATCCTATATGATGATGACATAATTATTTAGAATATACTAATTATAGCAAATTAGCATACAATGATAAGCTGCTTTCTTGCTGGCCAATACAGGGTTGGCTTCAGTTTTGATTAGAGGTCAATGTCACTGCACATGGGTATTTCTACAGGAAACCCGTTTTCCTATAGATCCCACAAAGAGAATCTTCACGAGGTCCATGGACTCAGTAGCACCAGCCAGGATTAAAATGTATGTAATTCAGAATAAGATTATCATCATTATCATGTACCATGCCGATTAGCGTGGGATTTTATGGTTCGCCGACGCACACTATCACCCGAGTCTTTGATCCCGTCTGTCTTCTTGTCCCAGGTGTGCCATGTGATAGTATCAGGAACACATCAGCTATAAATATTCCTTTTGTGGGTAGTTATATCTAATTTGGTAATTTAACGCGGACAGTGCTGGCTGTTCTGCTGTTCCTGTCGACCGAACCGTTCCAAAAAGGCGATATTTCATTACTGGGTGGTGGTAGTAGCCCAGGACCATCATCTGACATTCAATAATTTATGACACAGTTGCAGATGGCTGTGATCAGTTCATTAACTGATATAGCATGTATTAACTGTATGATAATGTATAGCCAAATCTGACCTCTCATATGGACAGCAGGAATGGCCAAAAATGCTTTCAACGGTATGAAATCAGTATTAACATCTAGAGAGATTAACAACCCATTAAAAATGAGAATTGTCAAATGCAACGTTTATTCAACGCTATTTTATGGCGCAGAATCCTGGACATTGACCAAGCACCTAGAAAGTCGCATAGAGACCCTGGAAATGTGGATATACAGACGAATATGTCGTATTTCATGGAAACAAAAACAATCAAACTCAGAGGTTCTAGAAAAACTCTGAATGAAGAGAGAGGTGATGAAAGAAATAAAGAGGAGGCAAGTGAGATATTTCGGCCACGTTAAAAGACATGATAGTTTCATAAAAACCATATTGGAAGGCAAGGTTATTAAGTGGCATTGTGTACCGATTCTATGCTGGGTCGAGTTGAGAGCCCATATCAATTTTGAAAACTCGAATCCGCCCCGATACGGATCGAACGCATGACCATCAGGCCGACAACCGAGTGCCTATCCAGCACACTAACGCAGTTCTCAGCATTCATGGTAAGGCGACATATTATTGCTGAAAATATAGGAACGGAGAGATACACCTTGCATAAGTACCAAAGTCACTCAACATTGGTTACATTTTACAAACCAGCAAAACAAATACACATCGTTAGCCTACTGTGGCAGTTCTTGTAACATTTTCACCTTTATCTCTCTAGAATAGTTATAGTCAGTTCCAAGGTCATAAGTCATGACGAAAATTCTGTTACACAAGATTAATTCATGACAGTAATGCCATTTGGCAACCTTGATTTGGTGCAATTTTCTGTGAGCGGGGGTAATCTCTATACTGCCATATTGTAGCTCACGACTGAGCGATTAACTATAATTAATTCGTGATTCAGAGCACAAGGGCATCCACGGAAGTCCGGAGAAATCTGCTTCACCCATGACTTTATCCTGAGACTTGCGGACACTCAGTGGTCTCTCGGAAATTGTCATTATTCTGTTTCGTTCTAGGAGATGTTTTAAAATAGACGTGTGCTGTGCATCCACATCACAATACTTTTTCGCAGTTCAGAAATTTTCAACATTAAACCAAGTAAAGAATATCTTAAATCTTTGTGAGCAACGTTTACCAACACTGACCGGCAAAGTACCAAATAAGATTGGTCAAGTATCTAGAAATCAGATTGATAAATATCTGCAAATCAGATTTACCAATCATCTAAGTAATTAATTTAATCTTCAGAATAACCACATATCTTTAAAAAAAACATTAAAAAACCTGAACTTTATCAAGCACTTACAAATCAGGTTAACCAAGTGTACACAAATTGCAACTATCTTTCATGTGTAGACGGCACCTAATTGATTGACGTGTATCATCACCAACAAGTTCATGCGTAGACGGCACCTAATTGATTGACGTGTATCAACACCAACAAGTCCATGTGAAGACGGCACCTAATTGATTGACGTGTATCATCACCAACAAGTTCATGTTTAGACGGGTCCTAATTGATTGACGTGTATCATCACCAACAAGTTCATGTTTAGACGGAACCTAATTGATTGACGTGTATCAACACTAACAAGTTCATGTGTAGACGGCACCTAATTGATTGACGTGTATCATCACCAACAAGTGTAAGTGGCGTACGTATGGTAGTTAACATGGCCGAATGGGTATGCGTACTCGCTTTTGAACGTCCGGAGTGCTAATGAGAGGTAGCTGGTTCAATCACTACACATGTACGAGGGTAAGTTAATAAGTAAGTCACAAATGAATGTTGAAAAATAACTAAATGTGATAACAACTTGAAACCAGTTTATTTTTATACATATATTGTCCCTTTATTTCTCAACACAATTTCCACCAACATTGATGCACTTATCCCATAAATTTATCAGTCCTCCCCGACAGGCTGCATAGAACTGCGCGATCTGTTTTCTAAACCACGTTTCCACTTCACATTCAACTTCGGCGTCATTCGCGAACTGTCTCCCGCCAAAGTGAGACTTCAGTGGACTTAGCCCCTAGCGATTTCCAGTAAAGCGGTGCAGAGTTGGGTAGAAAACGTTACGAGGACGAGTCAATAAGTAAGTCACACAGTTCTGTGGGATGGCAGGTAATTGAGAACAGGGCACGCAGATCTATGCATCGATTTGGGAGAACTGATAAAACTATGGGATAAGTACATCAATGTTGGTGGAAATTATGTTGAGAAATAAAGGGACAATGTACGTATAAACGTAAACTGATTTCAAGTTGTTATCATAGTTAGTTATTTTTCTACAGCCAATTGTGACTTACTTATTAACTTACCCTCGTACGTCGGACTAAAATGTTGACTTTTCGTCCTTGACTTGGGGACGTAAATTACAAGTACCTCATAAGTCAGAGTGAGTTTTGCCTGATGGCGAGGGACACTGGTAATAAGTAAAGCTAACCGACACGCATAAATGAGCCCAGTACACAAGAAGTAGCAACACGTAAATGGGGGTACTCTTGAGCTCAAAGCGATCGAACGCAATAACAACAAAATGTATACGTATGTTCGGGAAACTTCAGAGTATCAACTAGAACATCATTTTGCTATCATTACTAATAATAATAATAATAATAATAATAATAATAATAATAATAATAATAATAATAATAATAATAATAATAATAATAATCACAATTATAAACAAGTATTTTGATAAAGGCAGCATGATTTGGTAAACGAAGACAATAATTAGTTTCAGAGCTATATAGAATGTGAAGTGAATCATTGAATAATACTTTAGCTGAAACACATGTACGGGGATTCGTGAAGACTGATTAACTCTTTTTTCCCACCCGCACTGTTATCTGCATTTATCAATTCCATTCTGAGTGAAAAGCAACTGACATAGTGTCACGGAATCACTTTGGTTAACGATAAGATGATTAAATAACAGAGACAGTCTGTTTTCATAGCTGAAATTGTTTGTTACAAGTAAAGAAACACTCACGGCGGATCAAAGGAAGCCGCCAGACTTTGAGAGGTCCCTGGGAAAACAGGAATTGTGGGCCTGTTGTGTTGCAAAATCGTGAGATGAAGGGACAGACGGTTGCTTTAGTTGTAGAAAGGGGAGACGAATATTCTTGTGAAGTTAGGGACGGATTGTCTGCCCCTGAGAACACCTGTTGTTGACAGGAGAATGACGTCACTAGAACAAACCCCGACTGCAGAAAACGTAGAATTGTTGCTGCTAGTGTAAACCCGTAAAGTCGTGTAAAGTCGACCTAGGCTGACGGATTTTGAATAGCTCTATCCTTTAGTAGAAAAAAGAATCTAGCGTGTTTTATATCGATTTTATATTGGTGAACATGTGTCTTTTATGCCAAGGTTTAGATTCGATTTGGGATAGTGGAGTTTTCATAAGGTAATTACTAAATAACATTAGATGTGAATAAGGTAGAACAATCTAGTGATAAATAGAGTTTAGGATTTTAACATAGTGTTGTTGTGTTGTGGTTAGGTATTCAAGGAGTGTAGGCGACAGTAGGCAATCGCATTGTTAAAAATAACTAGTGTGAGAAGTCAATTAGCTCAGCTGGTTGGGAATAGTGAAATGGGATGATGTTTAGAGAGATTGAGGATGGTTGGGGGATAGGGGAAATGTCCAATGGTGGGATCATCCAGTGGGGTCTACTGGGGTTCTACACTTTACATTTTGCTCTGTCCTTGCCCTACCCTACCTCAGACCGAGGTGATGAGCGCCTCTGCACATGACAGAGTTTGGTTCACTGTCATGTATCAGAGTGAGGCCATCGGCCTACACTCATTTAATAGAGGTCAGTGACGGGTTGCTCTCACCGGGTGTGTTGTCTCTCTTTCACAGGTTCCTCAGGTTGTAAAAAAGAAAGAAAGCTGAAACATCACAGTTTACTATTATGGAGAAATTAGTGCAAGAAGATCTAATCAGCGGCTTTTGCACTGGACCCATGAGACAAAGGGTCGGAAAGAACATGGCTCGGTTGAGCCGGAACATATAAGTTTTTTCGACAGATGACTTCTTAGTGATAGGGATCACGGAAGTTGATAGGTATTGTTTTTCCACACCACATGGGAAAAGACCAATAGGTATTATTTTTCCACACGACATGTGAAAAGACCAATAGGTACAGTTTTTCCACATCACATGGGAACAGAACAATAGTATTTATTTTCCCACATCACATGGGAAAATAACATTAGGAACTGTTTAGGAAATTATCAGATTCCTGTGAGACGGTAAACAATAACAGTGTTCTTGTGAACAGTAGAAACTTTAGAAATGAATTACATTTATTTCAAGGAACAGTGTTTTAGTGTTCTCACTAGGCCAGGATGTTATAAGTCTCAGAACAATAGGGACATGTAATAACGGTGTGTGATCTATTCAGGATCAGTGTCAGACTGTGACCAGGTATTTGAGTTATCAAACAGCTACAGGAGGAAGTCAACATCTAGCAGGAGGGACACATCATTTGGTGAGGTTATCGTGTACTGAATGATGATGTGATGTGATCCTTTCCGGGATGATCGGGCTGTGCTTCTGAGCTGTTCGGTCTGAGTCTGCAGACACACTAGAGTATACGACATATATTCTACAAATACACTTCTCACATACATACACTTTTCTTTATTAAATTAATTTGTTACTAATTTTTAGAAGCTAGAGTTGTTGAGTATCTAGTTTTGGGGAAGTGTGAGAGGGGGCATGATCCAGCGGTGAGTGAGGGAGAAAGAGGTATCCATTGACTGACGGAGTGTTGTGGACGAAATCTGGTGGATTCTCCAGAAAAATTATATGGGGTTAAATATAATGTGGGTGTTGATTCCCCTCACTCCAGGGACGACACAATAAATAAATCCACGACACATAGGTAGAACGGAAAGACAATTAGCAAATCGTGAGCCGAACATATCCCAGTGTGGGTGGAAAAGAGAGACAAACACAAGTACCGAAGCAATGATCTAGTATGAATCTGATGTATAAGGACCACCATGGGTTATTGGTCTGCTTGCACAAAGGGATAGGTGCCCGAAGCCTAAGCGCCGAGCCCTGGTCCAACAATTGAAGAAAATAGAAGACTTATTCAATTCACATAATCGAAGGCTCTTGTGGTTTGGTCGCATTCTAAGACATGTTAATTGCTTGTGCTTTACATAATGCCGCATTCAATCTCAACATTTAATTGGTTGTTTCTGGTTTTCTAAGAAATGTTACATTTAGTAGTGTGCTAGTGCATACTAAACAGTCAGAGCTCATACCATTGAGAAAATCAACGCAAGGCGGTCTGTGTCCAATTCGTATGTGATTTATTTCGACCTCTGTATCGGCATTATGAAAGCCACATACGCCGACTTAAGACATACATAAACACAAAGGAGAGTAGTGGAAGTAAATCTACTGGGGACAAAAGGAAAGGGTAGATGGAGAAAACCATTTATAAAGTAGACATTAACTGATCTAGAAATACAGACATATGTGGCACTAAAAAGAAGTGGCCCAAAATAGACTACTATGGAATGAGATCATAAGTGATCAGGAAGCTTGAAGACCAGTGCAAAGGCTGAAATACTTGATGAAGCTCTGGGACTTGTCTGATAAGGAAAGGTGGCTAAGAAAGAAACGGGTCATATCATCTCATTATGTCGTGATTTAGAGTATACGATAACCGAACACATCATGTAGCAACGACAGCATTTTCCACATAATGTCTTTATATTTTTGATAACTTTCGTTAGTTGGACAATTTCAGGAGGAAAGCAACAAAAGATAAGGGTCAAAGTAAAATGCCAATAAACTAACATTTTCCTGCCCGTTTACATTGGTTTTGAACAAACAGAACCAAAAACAACATAAACAATATACCTGTAACTTTACCTCTATTTAAACTATGTAGCAAACAACCTTAACTAGATCCAAGAAGCACGAACCAGTAAGAGTTTCACATTACCAACAAGCAAATCACAGTATTATTTTGTTGTCAATTAGTTGAGATTCACGCTAGTGTATCCTTTGATGGCTGCACCAAATGACCGAGGACACGCCATTGCCGTTCAAACTTCAAAGGATGATGTCCCAAATTCTGACATTCCCCAGGGCAGACATGTTTACCAGTGGTTATATGAAATTGTTATGTATTTATTCTTTAATGAGGTCTCGTGCAACAGACAACATCGATTATTCTTCGTATTCTGGAGTCGGTATGTCATACTTTAATTCCTAGCATGTCACGCTACTTTTACCGGAAAGATTGTTCCACACTACAATTCACGCAATTGCTTCAGATGTCTCTGTGTGGCACATATTTTCATTAACATCGCCATTGAGGGACATAACATCAATGCTATTAGTAATGCAGATGATACAGTATTGATTGCACACAACGAACCGGACCTGTAACATTTTGTAGATGCAGTTATTGTACACAGTGAACTATTAGGGTCGGAATTACATTTTAAGAAGACAGAGATTAAAGTCGTTTCTAAGAAGAAAGAAATACCACAATGTAATTTACGGGTAAATGGGAGTATTATTAAACAAGTGAAAAGGTGCAACTATCTCGGAAAAGTCATAACATCTGACGTTATGTGCCTTGAAGAGATTAAAGCAAGAATCGGTATGGCCATGATTGCCCTTGCAAGATAGAAAATATACTGCCCAATAAAAAGATGCCAATTGCTACGAGAAAAGAGTGTTGCAGAGCTACATAGAACCTGCGCTTGTGTATGGATGTGAAACGTGACGCATACTCACAGCAGGTCCATGCAACAACAGTTTTTATAGTAATTTCAAGCGTATTGCTTCAGATAGACATATCTCCATGACATGTAATTGCCAGATTGTGAGAAATGGAAAGTATAAAGCAGAGAACCCTTTTATTCACCATGAGGCGTATTAAGTACAAGGATGTATTTTAGTAGACTGTGCAGTGTTTGAAAATATTGCCGGTCCAAAAATTGTATTTACCTATTATGTTGCATGGGCTTCACAGAGGGTGAGTACAACACTTGGACCGACATTATTTTCAAACACTGCACAGTCTTAAATACATCTTATATATGGTCTAGCCCCATATATTTAGCCCAGTCGGCACTTGATGTGGTCAATATCACACTGGTAGCTTATACTTCCCACGACATATCCTGGTATTTATTTTAGACTGAGTCGACCTAGATGTCCCGGTTGATTGTTTAAATCTCCAGACGTTATCTGTAAAGATATGGAAAGGAAACTGAGCTATATATTTTACTGAATCTGGACTTGTAGGGATCTCAAAGATCACGCCTTCCATCAATGTTCTATCTAAAACTGTGTGACGTTTATTATGTCCAAAGTATTTCACCTTCTGCAGCAACATGATGTTGCCCGTCTCTGTGGCCAAAGTTTTGCGAACGCGGTTCGTGAGCCGGGTACCAGGCGTTCGAAACTCAGCCGCGACCGATTTGTGCAGCAGACCATGTCGCGTTGTATTATAACGTGTTGGTATGAGAGCCGGTCGTTCAGGAAGCAATGGCAAACTACTGAACGTAAAACCTTGCCTAGTACATCAACAGCAGCTGAAAAATGCTGGTGTTGATTGCAACGTCCTGCAAGGGATATGCGACATTTAAAAAAAAACATGATGTTGTTTATGAGCCAGATTTCTTCGATGTACAGATCTTGTTGAAAGTCAGTGATTTTCTTCTTTTTACTCACAATATTCTTCGAACTTCTCTGTACCAGTTGCGTTAAAAATATATGCTCTTTTTTAGAGATTTGAAATTGTCTACGACTCGCATCCGCATATTGCCCTAGGAATGTTGCATGTATAACATACTACTATAATTTGTTTCGTGGATTTGTACCACAGGTTCTTAATACTGTTTGCTCCTTGCATTGCTATGTCATCCGTCTGACTATTTTGTACAATCTAATTTTTATTTGATTTATTATATTTTCACTGTTTTAGATCAAAGCCTGAAGATATTCAGTTTTTAACATTTTAAATTTTTTCATTGTTGATCGTGATTTTTAGTTGTCACGTATTTTCCTAGGCCGACATCTTCTTGTACGGTTCACAGAAATTGAGTCTCAGTTTGTTGACAGGCAGCATCAGCTCTTCTAATCCCTTCGCACTATTTGAAATGAGGACCTTGTGATTTGCATATCTGAGTCTTAGAAATGGATTTCCGCCAAAGATGAATGGATTACAGTTGTCGCTTGTCACATATTTGTTGACATTTCACGTCACACACGTAAAATCATCCGACCTCATGTCTTTGCTGTATGAATTTCTCTTTGCTGTTTCATTTTAGGATATTACGAACTGTCTTTATTTCCCCACCAGTTTTCGGTTATCATTACCTGAGGCGCTGATAGCTTTATTATTTGCTATATACTATATACTTTGCTTTATGACTTTTGCTGTGAAACCATGTTAACTCTATGAGAATCATTCTCTTTTCTTATCCTAGATATCTCCTGAGACATCACATCTGGCTAGACCAAGGACTCTCAGGCTTAGCTTTATGAGAATCAGTCTCTTTTCTTA
Source organism: Cepaea hortensis (assembly GCA_963921405.1). Taxonomy (NCBI): domain Eukaryota; kingdom Metazoa; phylum Mollusca; class Gastropoda; order Stylommatophora; family Helicidae; genus Cepaea; species Cepaea hortensis. The sequence goes on along the minus strand of OY992876.1, from coordinate 37,453,768 downwards.
TTCTAGATGTCCCCTGACTCATCAAATCTGTTTTTATCGAGGACTCGCAAGCCTAACTCTAAGAGAATCAGTCTCTTCCCTTATTCTAGATGCCTCCTAACTCATCAAATCTGGTTTGATCGAGGACTCGCAGGCCTAACTCTATGAGAATCAGTCTCTTTCCTTATTCTAGATGTCCCCTGACTCATCAAGTCTGGTCTGGTCGAGAACTCCCAGGTCTATGATTATAATCATACATGCCTACAGACGGCATAATGCTCAGTGTGGATTAAGAGTCGCCGGGTTGCATTTCTGCTGACACTGTTCTATAATTATTATGTCTTCTTTCTCATCATCTCATCTCATCGTGTTCCTCTTGTACCTTGCGGTGTCGAGGTGAAGTATAAACTTCGTGAGAGTGCCCGGTTGTGGGCTTCGTATATCGACATTCCCATGGATTCTGCTATTCTCTCGGTCCAATGTTTACGTGGTCGGCCTCTTCCTCTGTTTCCATCTGGCCTGTACATCATTGCTTGTTGTGGCATGCTGTTGACTGGTAACCTACTTGCATAGCCAAACCATTTGACTTGCTGCTTTCTAATAAAATCTAGTGCTGCTTTAACCCCCACCTTTGTCCTGATTTCTTCATTTCTGATCTTATCTTTTCTTGATACGTTGAGTATTCTTCTCAGGAACCTCATTTCTGTTGTTGTGATTTTTCTTTTCTCTTTTTCTGTCATTGTCCAGGTTTGGTATTGGTAGCATAGAGTTGGTAGGAAGATTGTGTTGTAAAGTGCTTTCTTAGTTGTTACTGATACATGTTTGTTCTTTAGTATTGGTGCCATTTGTCCAATGAGTTGTTTTGCCTGATTGCATCTATTTTCAATCTCGTCTACTGATCTGCCATTTGATGATATTATACTTCCTAGGTACTTGAAACTGTCTTCTTTCATTTGGTTAAATTTGATATGATATCAAATCATGTAGGTATGCTATAGTATGATACTAAATAAATACACACACCCATCCATCCACACACACACAAAAATACATACATACATACACTTAAACTCACCCATCCATACATCCATCTATCCATCCCTCCATACGTATGTACATATAAACGCACGCACGCACACATGCATAATGTATACATACATACTCACGCACACTCGCACCTACACACATATAGACATGCAGACACTAGAACGCACATTGATACAGGCAGGCAGACACACGCACAGACAGTCCTGCACACCCTCAATATTCAAAATGCCACGACGTGGTAAACATTGTCTTCAAAGCCTGTGAAGATGGAATTTCGTGTGTTTCTAAGCTTCAAGTGTGTTTATTTACCACAATAGGATGCTTTCATCAGTTATCTAACAGGAGGCAGCAAGAGCTTGGCGGGATTACACCCGAAACCCCTGCATGCAAAGAAAATGAAATAATTAGAGCTTGTGAAAGATTATGGACCCCATTCTACACCGATGTCCGAAGCCCTTTCATTAAACCAGATGCGAACAAAGGCACATGCCTCTGGCATATCCTAAAATGTTTACCATTAGATATATCGCCAAACAATATAACCATTGTACACACATACATTGAAGTGAAATGTACACATACGCGAATTTACACAGGCCACAAATGAAACAAAAGCAGACTACACACATCTAATATAGTAATTACAACGGCTATTTCCGATCATGAATTAGAGATATTATCGGGGCTCTTAGGTTTTCCCCAAAAGCAGATGCAAGCTTTGCTAATGAGATCGATGTTTTTAATGTTGAAAATTGTCTCCCTTTGTAAGAGATTATCTCCCCACAAGCCAGATCAAAAATTATGAACATGGTCAAGTTTTTGGGGCCCTCCGTTGATATTTCCACGGTGACAAGATATCAAGTGACACTAATGCGGTTCATTATCTGATGGCTTAGCCGTGATGGTAAACGTCATTGAAAATCTGCAGCAGAAAGGGGATAATTAAAATTTGCAAAAACTTAGGGAGACAAAATTTTGGATATGACACATCGCTTAAATTACCATGCTTGTGGTTTAGAATAGGGGTTCTTGGCCTTTTTCTTAATCCACATACACAGTCTTTTCACATGTCAGAATGTCAGGTCCCACCGTGTGGAGTTGTTTCACAAGTGGATTTGACGCTTATTCCAACACACAAACACACTCTCTCTCTCTCTCTCTCTCTCTCTCTCTCTCTCTCTCTCTCTCTCTCTCTCTCACTATCTCTCTTTCCCCTCTCACTCTCTCACACATACAAGTAGTCTTTTCACCATATGTCAAAATGTCATGTTTTACTTTGTGAAACTGGTAGGCAAACCTGAAGCTAATTCCAACATACTCTCTCTCTCTCTCTCTCTCTCTCTCTCTCTCTCTCTCTCTCTCTCTCTCTCTCTCTCTCTGTCGCTCACTCACTCACTCACTCACTCTCACACATACATATACACACCATACGCATACACACAAGTCCAACATGATGCGCTTAAAATTTGACCGAGGGGTCAGATTTGTTGGAGTTACAATACTGTGTCACTTAATTGATGAAGAAAACGGAATCACCCAATAGGTCTAGTTTAAAACCAACAGGAGAGGACTGTATAACCTGTTAGCTGGCCCCATTGCATGAGAGGATTAAACAAGTGTGTTGCATGTCCTCTACAGAACCTTGCAACCCCAGCATATGTTGGCTGTTTGTGATTTATTCATTAATTCCAGTTTGCCTTTCCTTTCTGAACGGCTGACGCCTCATACTAATGAAATCAACTTATAACGGCCTGCTTTCGAATGTCCCGTATCTGATTTCAAACCCTCGACTCTGTATGTCGGGGAATTATGAAACTGCGCGCTTCACTATCCTGCAACAGAGTGTAAAAGAAATAAAATAAACCGACTAGTGTAAGAGAAACAGGAGTGACACGATCTAAGTGAATAATTAAACTCATATACCGAACGTTCTATATTTGATGCGAGGAGTTTCCTATCATGACTGAGAACCACTGCGTACTGTTTTAACTGAACCTCTTTTATCCATGTGGATAATTAAAACCCACACAATGACGGTTCCAAATGCGAAGTGAGGGGATTTTCTATTTGGATTGAGAACCACTGCTTTAAAGGGTAAAGAAATAAAACAAACTAGCTGGTAAAAGGAAGAGATAAAAACTGGATCCATTCCGTCTAAGTGGATAATTAAAAGCCACATAAGGACGGCTCTAGGTGCTAAATGGTGGCTTTTCTATCCTGTTTGGGAACCATTGCATTAGAGTGAAGAAGAAATAACACAAACTGGCTGACAAGAGAGAAAGACAAAAACTGGACCCACTCCATCTAAGTGGATAATTAAAACCCACACAATAACTGTTATAGAAGAAAGCGAAAATATAGTTTTTGTTCAATTTAAAATGTTACTTATTTTTAAAGTTATAATTGGGAAAATGTTTTAACTTTTGCCAAACAAATACACGATAAAAAAGGCTGGAACAAAGGTTACCTAGAGTTAGCGGAATAATGTACAAGAGAGGACGGGCTGCAGTTTTAATTTATAAAAAACAAAGGAAATATCTACACATGGCGCGATTGAAGGCACATGATGATGAGTTCAGGAATTACTATTACACTGGGACATCCCCACTGCTAGCTCCGTGGCGAAGGCGTTACGGACGCAACTCATAATACCACATATCGCGTTCGAAACACAGCTTCGGGCGATTTGGCCACAGACCTCTTTGCGTTAATTTCCTTTAACGAAATAGTATGGGTGGCGGTCATTCAGACAGCAATAGCAAACTACTGAACGTAAACTTACCAAGAGATTACAAACAGTAAAACAAAATTGCTGGGGGTGACTGCGACGTCCTGTAAAAGGTATGCAACTAACTTTGTTAACATCCCTATAAGTGCTGCCTCCCTTTCTTCAGTAGTCAGCAAAGAGCCCGATGTTGATGTTACCAGCGATAGTCTAATTAAATGTTTGTCTTCCGTTTCCCTTACGTGCTGAGTGTCGTTCAAGCCTACCTACTCCCCGCTGTATAAGTCTCGCCGGATGTAGATCCTGTATCTGGCTTGCTGCATAGTGCACTCAGTCCCAGATAGCCTTCAATCCGTTATCCTTGACATAAAGTTATTCGCCATCAAAAGAAGCGGCGACAGCCAGTCTAATAGCCTGAACATTTCCTCACACACGCATACTTGGACAAACAATCCATGATTGGCTGTTGCTTGCTTGCTTGCTTGTGTTCATTGGCTTGAGCTCCAACGCAAAGTCCTGTATGTCGGATGAAGGCATCCTGTTGTCCAACATCAGTGTGATGTCATACAGGACCTGAGGTTTGCGTGAGTATCCGTTGTCCCATGTCTGGCTTATTGGTGTGCAGACTGGTGGTTCCTCGCCATACAGGCAGACACTCTCCGACTTCGGAGGAATCGGCGATCCTATTGACTTCAGCCAGGACCCCGAAGGGACCTGTTGCCCAGGACGCTCGGCGAGGACGCGTCAATAGGTCTTGGCCAGTATATAACCCGGCCCTGGTGCCTTGGAAACACCTCTGCGTCCCATGATTGGCTGTTGATCTTACTCGCTTATTCAAGTGGAACATGCCAGATTTTATGCTACGAACAGAATCTTACAAATGCGAAATGTAGGATAGAATCTTTTTTTCAGCTAATGGGACGCCATGGTTGCAACCTCCACATAATAATGAAAGTTGTGATATCATACTCCAGACTCTCCTATTTTTCACAGTGTTTCTTAACTTGCAATGAATCAGCCACTCATATTTTTAACCTTTCACCACAGCTCCACCCGTGTATATCGCCATGGCGTTTGGGTGTGAGATGTTTCTTATCAGTTGTTGCACTAGCGCCCCTGTCTCACTTGCTGTCCGTCCCAGACACCTTCGGTCCAAAACAACTATCATTATACAGGGTGTATTTTTAATTTCTGTGGGGCGTTTGAAAATATTGCCGTTCCAAGTTTTGTATTTACCTTTTATGTTGCATGAACTCCACAGAGAGCAAATACAAAACTTGGAACGGCAATGTTTTCAAAACCTTACAGTCATTGAAAATGCACCCTATATGTAAAGTTGCCTTGCTGGGCGGCACAGTGGTCAATTGCTGTCTTCACGTTATCATGCTAATTTCACAAACATGGTCGATCATATCTGCACTCTGCGGGATCCAAGAACTGCCTCTCTTCAACCTGTATCCCCCTACAGTGTCACTCAGAGCCCTTTATACAATGAATGCTCCTTGTCCGTTGCTACCCGCAATTATTATATATGGACAACAAATTAAGTGTACGCTGTATGGACACAGTTGACGTATCCCCGGTACTACTCGAAATCACTCCCATAGTGTCAATTTGCTCTAGTTCTAGTATCATCTGCTCGCTGTGCGATATTGTGAGCAACTTCAGGCAATACTCAACCTCTGAAATAATTACACTGGTTATTTCTATTGTTGGCAGAGCGTATACAAATATTTCTTCCATGTCCGCCTTGCCATCGCCATCAGTGCATTTAGTCCATTCTTGAACTTTGACACCACATCTCACATTTCTAAAATACGTGTAGTGTAGCAAAAGAACTAATATGGTGCAAGAGATGACTTTTCCACACAAAATAAAAAAATAAAAAGGGTAAATAGAAAAACTAACTGAATATAAAATAATTCAAGGTATGCTTATAATGTTAAAGAGATTTAATTTTGCTCAAGGGAAGATAGGACGCATTTATCAATTGTAGTACGTAAAGGAAATAACTAAGTATACCAACCGGATCGGCTGGTGAATGACATCGTTCGCCAGAAATATGTGCGGTACCACTACAACAATCATCAGCGAAATGGTATCCTTGCAATAATGGATATACTGGATTCATTTTAATTCCGTGTTAGGTTGCACCATCATGTACTCTGTGTCTGTTATATAACATTCACTTAATTTAAGAGAGTTCACCAGTTGGCGCAGCGTAGAAATAATGAAATAGATGTTTTCATACATTAAAACCATAATAGTCAATAACGTGTGGTTTGGTGATCAGTTCACTTCAATAATTTTATAAAAAGCATTACCCCTGTGTATTATAACATTGCGACCATCAGTTTTATTACATATGTCAAGTGGTGATATGAATTAGAGCACTCTGAACTCTAAAATAATTGTTTTAATCACACACACACACACAACACATGCACAGCGTGCAAAACACACACAACACACACACAACAGACATAACACACATAAAAACACAACATACAACACACACAACACAGAACAGATATACACACAAAACACACACACATACACACAACATATACACGCAAAACACAAACAACTAAATATAAATAAATCGATTGAGAGAAAAGAAAGTCCAGTAGCATGAACGTGCTGTGGCCATCTAAAGTGTTAGAACCATCACATGTTTGTAAACCTGAGTGCACGGAGGATTAGACGGCCAGTATTTTCCTCCCCTATCGAACAACGAGAACTGGCATCGACGGCGTTCGTGCCATTGCAACGAAATAGATGGAAGCTGTCCTTATAATATAGCAACAGAACAACTGTGATACAAGGGAAGACATGGTGCAGCTTTCAATTATGGAACCAGATAAGGCAATAAAATACAGGATTCCTGCTCCCGCCTTGGGGAGTATGGGTTTGTTACAACAATCGACACTCGAAAAGTGATGATGTCAATACCTCGAAGAACACCGTAAATTCCCATAACATTTCTTGGTACAAATTTTATGCTGAATCGACCGGGAGCCCAGGTAAATTTGAGGAAAAAAAACGCTGCTTCCTGGTGGATTCGAGTATACAACATCCGTGCAGTCCAACAAACGTACTAGCCACTCTGCTATCACGGCTTCCTATTGTGACAGGTGCAAATTACTAGATGTCGAATGATTGACGGTGTTATAATGTAGCATGAAAGTAAATATGGTTTAAGAAAGGACGCAGTAAAGACTATTGGTATCTAGAAGAAATGGCTAAATGTAACACAGCTGAAGGTGTACTTACAATGTAGCAAGGAAACAAATGTGATAAAAGAGAAGAGATGATGCAGTTTAGAATGGTAGTATCTGTAACAGGTTACTAAACATAAAAGGATATTGCATGTGGGATGCGTGGTGTGTTGTATCTGCTGTGTGTAAGTTGTGTGTGTTTTTTCACATCATCATCAGTCGACTTGACGCGTTATCGAGGGCAAGACGCCTAATGGTTTCAAGCCGGACACGTATCAGAAAATGGCACGTGGCAAGGGTAACACCAGAAGACATCCGAATTTCAAAATGAGCAGCGTGGAAGCCGCCAACACAATCAAGAAGACACAAGAGGACAATTTGACAGCTAGCTGCAGTAAAACGCCAGAACGTGAAACTACCGCAAAGGTTATTCAAACTTCAACACCAAATGATGTCGCTCCCGTCGATCAACCGACGCCAGAGCCTACAACTTTAACTGAAGACAGCAGCAGCCATGAAGTTTTCAACAGCAACAGCCGTGAAGTATCTAACAGCACCTATATGAAGCAGCCCAATTTACCAGAGACCTCCACACAAGAGGAAACAACAATAACGGAGGAGTTCGCCGGCAAATTACTACTTACACAGACAAGCGTGGGAGAAGCCAAACTGTCGGCGCTACCAACAGACAAGATAATCAAGCTGCTGGAAAACGAGCTGGGAAGAAACAGCATCTACCAGTACGTAAAACACCTGATGGAGTAGTGGTCTCCATCAACAAAAACCCAAAGACCACAGCACTTATGCAGAAATTAGCACAAGGAGAGAAGGCCGACATCAAGCTTCACCACGGCATCTTACTGGAAGCCACCCGACACAGCAACATGAAACGATGAGTCATTAAATGAGTCAAGACCCATCTCACCAACGACCAGACCAGGGAGATGCTGACAAGGGAGAACAAGAAACTCAAGATCACCAGTGCTGAGGGGATCATCGGCAAGACTAACATCCCCTCCACAGTCGTCATAGTAACATCGGAGGACCGAGTGATCTCTCAATTCATCAGATGGAACAAGAGAGACCAAGTTCCAGAGCACTACATACCCAGAGTGCTGCAGTGCTCTAAGTGCCAGAAGTGTTGGCACACCCGTGCCACCTGCAAGAGTGAGGTGGAGGTATGCAGATACTGCTCTGGACCTCATCCATAAAGTCAGTACAAGCATGCAAAGATCAATAAGGACTTCAGGAGGCCTAACACTAGCAGAAAATGCGCCAACTGCCTCGGCAACCACGGCGCCAGGTACCTCGGCTGCCCCTGCCACCAAGACAGCAAGGAAGCCATGAAGATCGCCATCAAAACTAACCTACCCTATAAAGAGGCTAGGAGGCAATACGATGCCACAAATCGGCTCACAAAAAGCGACAAAGCGCAACTGGATGGCCAACTGAAGGACCTGCGATCAGAGCTCAACAACATGGAGGAAGAAAAAGAAAAGACGCAAGAGACTCAGATAACAGCCGCTCAGCGCATCCTGGACGAAACGAAGCAAGTTCAGAAGAAGATTGAGCAGGATGTCGCTCGAATGGCTGCTATAAAGACTGAGATTGACGAACAGCTATGAAAAATACAAGATGTGAAAGAAAGGACAGAAAATACTCTACAAGAGATATTAGTTCTGCTCAAGACCCAGACAGCTACACCCGAACCAGAAGACCATATAGCTCCCTACCAAGATCGAACTGGCGAACCGCCCACAACACACGAAATTAAGGAAGACCAATAAGACGCCCAAACAATCACAATTACTGGAGCATAGAGAACGAGAGGTAAAGCTCCCTGAAGGAAACAGCACCATATGACGGGGTGGGCACACAACTCCAAGCCTCAATAATTGCGAGACTCTGTCCAGACATGAAAAAACCTCATCAGGAAAGTAACGAACGCAATCAACCCATCAGAAGCCGGGAAGCTGACAACAAGCAGCCCAAAGTACAAAAGACAAACTACAAGCTACACCATAAACATCCAACATAGCCAAGTCGAAAACTCGAAGGCTGAAAGGGGGTACTCGTACCAAAAACTGGATTGGATTGCGTGGTCTCGAGGTATGGTGTCCGCCTCGAGTGCTGGAGGTCTCGGGTTCAAGGCCCGGTGCGGACTGGGATTTATTACACGTGGACTTTAGTAATAACATTTCCCCTGGTCTCTGGGTAGTGATATCGGACGCTCGAGTGTATTGTTGGCAGTTGGAAATCAAAAAAAGAGTAGACTAACGGCGCTGCCAGGGCAAACATTTCAAGTTAAAAATCTACCCAAAGTATTTCACGATCCTCGCAGGTGCTACGGAGTTCATGCACTGAGCTGAGTTTCTTCAGACTCAGGTTTGAATTAGGAGGAGAACGGAGCACTTATGAGTTACACCGTGTGCCGTGATATTGATACATCGACTAAACTAAACTAAAGGATTGCATGTGTACTTACAATGCAGAAGGAAACGCATTTGATACAAGAGAAGATAGGATACATTACTAAATATAAAACGATTGAAATTTTACTGACAATGTAGCAAGGAAACGATTGTAATAAAAGAGAAGATAGGATGCAGTTTAGAATGGTGGTATCTATAACAGATATTGAATATAAAACTATTTAATCTGTCCTAAAAATGTAGCAAGGGAGGAAATGTGAAACGACGAGAATGTTAAGTAATAGAAACACAATATGTTTTTGGGGAATAGCGATAAGAACTCTATCCATCGCATTAACTGTGAGACCCAGGCATTTCAAATAACAATGCTATCGTTGACAAAATCTGAAACGTACCAGGCCTAAAGGGAGATGCCCGGAGTGCCGCTGGAACGATAAAACAAAACACATTCAAGCATTAGAGCCCACAACAAACAAACAAACAAAAATAAGCAGAAATGAATTTCAGACAAATCAATTCAATAAAGACATTTTATTACATCTTACGCAAGCATAGGCTAAATGAAAACCACTTATATTTATGTAATCTCCTACAGAATGTCAATGATCATGCTTAAACGATCTCTAGACGTTGCAGATCATTTTACTTGGGATATTGTGTTGGGAAAGATCCTAATAAGATCCTAGGAATAACACCGACTGATAATAATGTCGCTATTTTTCATTGGCATCTCTCGTACCATTCCTTACTCGTAAAAATTCATACCCGCTCTTGCCTACTCTCACAATGAATATAAATCGCATAATGCCAATCTTCATATTTCTCATGGGTATTTTATCTATTAATTCTTGAAGACCACGTGTTCAAACTCGCTTCATTGTTCCTCCAGAGAGGAAGATTGGATGATAGCGGCTTGTTTTCTGTTGCTTGAGATATGGCTTCATCGCTTCAGAAGTATGACGCACTCAATTGCGTTAGCAAACGTAGAGCCGAAAAGTATTGTTATAAAAACTCTCGCTTCGATACGATTATCTGTCTTCGACAAATTATGAAATACATTTCTCTTGTGTCCAAATGAATAATATTTGTTTCATTGATTTTTTTTTTAAATGATAGTTGTATTTGTCAATGTAGTGTCTTAACTTGGTGGCCTGTTACACTGTATTCCTACCACAAACTTCTAAATGTAATTTTTATTTTACAGGTAAATGCCATATGACGAGGCACCCCCTAAAGATGATACAAGAAGAGAGGAAAAGGGTTTTCCCAAAGCAAACACCAAACTGAACGACTAACATAAAAACCAGGGATACCCAAGACGTCACAGGACAACAAAGACAGACATGGTGTTATTCTTATAAGGAGAGGACGTATCTTCGAGGAGCCCGTGTTGGTGAAGAGCTGGATGCGATTATTCCGAGTTTCGGCAAATAGATAACAGCAGGAACGATCGATTGGCAAGGATATACAATGAAGGAACCAAGCCTAGACATGCCTGAATTCAGAATTGCGAAATGGCGGGTTTGCGCCTCAAAGTGAACTATTGAATAGAGTAGGGAGTTTTCATAGATACTAGATGATAAACGCCGCCCCCACATCCAGGGGCAGTTTTATAGTATACGAGAGCATTGCTATTGTTTATTCAGCACGATATTAAAGTGTGAGATGTTCACTGGAGTGGCGTCGGTCTATCTTCGCATTTGTTAACGTTCAAGGTGAGTTCAGTTCGGTATTATTACATAAACGAGTTTGCGATTGAGGTTCATTCCACATTCAATATTGTTGAAGTAACGTCATGACAAAAGATGGGTAGCTCTCCGGTCATTGATGCCCAGAATTAATGTCAACAAACCCGATTGATTCCCGCCAAAGTTCTTATTAGCCAAGAAGTGCACACTAAAAGAGCATAAATTGCGCTCCGGAATGCATTAAAACACACGGTGCCGCATCGAGAAGAAGAACGTCACACGTCACAGAAATGCAAATGTCGGCGAAGAAATATGTTGCCAGAGTCGAGTGATAGAAAGTATCAACGGTTGTATAGTAAAGTGTAAAGTCCTTGGAAGCCGAAATATAAAGGAAAGTACACCATTGTATACGTAAAGAGTATATTTATAAATTTTATGATTTAACTAACTGACATGTGTTAGTTTGGACATTAATGTCGCAACCAAAGTTATTTATTGCACATTGATTTGCGCATCTGAAATTGTAAGACCACACGCGCACTGGTGCACATAAAGAACACGCAGTATGGAAGCATAAACATGGCAAAGTGATTATAACTTAAATTCAAAAGTCCGAACATTAATGCGTATTAATTATTGATTGTGAACAGAGTAGGCCAGAACTGGACACTGCGCTGTAATACTAACAACATTCAGATTATATAAGAAGGATTGTTTACACATCTGATAGCGTTCACAACATATTGAACTTCCATAGACAATACGACATGATGCCAACAGAACATGGGACAACGCCACTTTCTGCACAACACACGTCACACTACAAGACTTAACCTGGACGATACACATAGGAATTCATAGGACGATCAAATCAACTGACACTATTACGTTACATTTCTGAGGTTTTGTCTCCAACATAACACTTTACACGGACGTTTATCTTTCATCGAATATCATCGGAAGGACGTTACAACATTATTGTTTACGCATGGGACAATAACCTACACATATCGCGGAAGTCAGGACGACACACACTCATTACTACGCCAGGACATATTTACATGGATCATGCTTCATCGCCGATCGAAAGAAATCTGTGAATCGTTACGTTATCAGTAGCGGACAGCAGCAACTTGTCATCTCAACGTTAATTTTGTTCCAATTATATCTATGGAGGGACACTTTTGTTTTTCTAGAAGGCCAGTATGAGTTGTTATTGTGATTGTGATTGTTGTAATATTATATTTTAATTAGGTGCCGAGTATAATTTATGACGAAATTATCTCAAAAGTATTTGTGTGGGTGGTTGGAAAGGGTATCTCTAGAATAATTAAGGACACTTAAATATTTTAGAAATCGTTTAGTGTTAGCATTCGTCAGGTCAGTACAAAAATATTTATATTGATCTCACGGGTGGCAACACATAATTGTTGTTTGTTAATTGTAGCTGTAATAGAAGTTCAATGCAAGTCAAAATTCAGGGAAAATGTTATTGTCTGTTATAATCGGAAATATGTATACAAGTAATACGTCATTCGTCTACTGTCATTTTCTGTCGTTGTTATTTGTCTAGTGATATATATATTCTTTATATTTCACATATTTCACATACTAATTTCGGTAGTTTACATATGTAACGTTAGAATAGTTGTAGTGCAATAAGAGTGCTGAATTCTTTTGTAGTCGTCAGATTTACACTGTTGATCTTAATTAAGTTATTATTGGGTCTACATTGATACTACAGTATATACTATCGACTCTGTTTCTTGATCAACATTATTACAAGATTATCGATATTCTAGTCTATCTTTCCTACTTCGCAATTTTATTTCATCTAGATAGCTGATTATACAAGTAGGACAAGATGTCTACACTTCAAGACTACATGAGCTTGGGTGAGAAGACTGGCTTAACTGGTGCGGAACTTAGAAATTGGGCAAAGCAAGAGTTTAGCGAATACCAATTACAGTAAAAAGAAGAGAAAAAACTTCAAGCTGCACGGGAACGAGAAGAACGACAAGAGAGGTTGGTTCTTGAAAAGGAACTGAAGGAAAAGGAGAACGAACGAACGAACGAACATACTTTATTTTCAAAGCGTAACAAATTGGGCACGCAGGTCCGTCTTACATTCGGCCCTTCCAATCACTCATCTTTCTTTCATCAACAGTGCATAGGAAAAAAAACATTGTCACATGAATTTTGTAAACATAAACAATGCATATTACTATGTTATGAGACACATCCACCACAAACCCACACATCCCCCATTAACTCCAACACCCCCACCCAACCACACACACATACAATACATACCCCCACCCATCTACCACATCCCTGCACCTACACATCTCCCCACCCACACACACCTCTCACCCACCACACATCCCATCCACTCACAACCCCAAGCACACATACATTCAATAACCCACACATCCCTCACCTACACACATCTCCCAACCCACTCACATATCCTCTTCCCGTCCCATTTCCCACCAACAATCACTCACCCAATATCCTCCTCCACCCACACACCTCTAACCACCCAGCCAAACAAACATTCCTCAGCCACACACACATCTCGCCGTCAACTCACATATTCCGCACCTACCCACACACAAATTCCGCACTCACCCACATAATCTCCCATCTCCCCCAGCCCACTCACAGATCCCGAGCCTACACCTACAAACATCCCCCACCATCTCCTAACCTGCACACACTCACCCAACCACATATCCTCTACCCACCCACACATCCTCTACCCACCCACCCCCCAACCAACCATCCCTTAACCACACACCCATACTCATATACAATCACCCACCCACACATCCTCTACCCAACCACACATCCTCCATCCACCCATTCCCCCAGCCACACATCACTTAACCACGCACCCCTACCCATATACACACTCATCCCCACCCACGCACAATCTCCCCACCCATACAAACATCCCTCACACACATCCCCACCCACCAACACATTCCCCATTCACAAACACACACGTCCCATCCAAACACACACAACCCACACACACATCCCCAACCCATACATTTATCCCCTCACACATCCCTAGACACACTTACTTATCCCTCAATCACTAACACCCATACATCCCTTACCCACTCATCAACACATACATCTCCAATCTACTCACCCACACTCACACATCCCAACCACCCATCTAAGCACACATCCCCCACCCTCACACACATCCTTCATCCAATCGCAAACCCAACCAAACCTTCACCCGCCAACACAAACATCATTTATCCACACCCAGCTTCCCTCCCACACAACACCACACCCACACACATCCCAAAGACACATCCCTCACCCACACACACATCTATCCACACATCTCCTACCCATCCATACATCCCCCAACTACAATCACCCTCACTACCCACACATACATCCTCCATCCAGCCACACACACCCCCACCCAGCCAGACATATCCCCCCACCCACACACACATCTCCAAATCCATCACCCACACCCATCATACACCTCTCCCCAACCCACACACATCCCCCACACACATTCACCCACACATCTCTCACCCACACACACTCCCTACCCATCCACCCAAACATCCCACACCCATACACATCCCTCACCCACACACACATCCCCAAACCCACAACCACCCCCACCTGCACACATCTCCCACCCACCACATATCCCCACACCCACATCTACCCGCACCCATCCCATAACCCACCATCAATCATCCACCAACATATTCTCCTCCACCCACTCACCCACAACCAACCTAGACAAACACACATCCCCACCCACAAACACATATCCCCATACACCCATACATCTCGCACGCACCCACACACACACAAATCCCCCACCCACCCACACAAAACACCCCGCCCACCCACACATCCTGAGCTCACCCACACACATCACGAATCCATCCACACACACATCCCCCATCCCCCAACCTACTATTATGATCAAATTCCCACACTTTACACACACATACAGTGACGACTGTCGTGAGCATTGTCGCAAAATGTTAAAGAAAATGGAGAAAAATTGTACATATACATTTTGTAACTTAAAAATTAGTGGTACAATTCAACTCTCCCCCCTCTCTCTCTCTCTCTCTCTCTCTCTCTCTCTCTCTCTCTCTCTCTCTCTCTCTCTCTCACTAACGCTCTCACTCACATTACATTAATGTTAGATGGAGATGTAGATGTTATAGATACAGATGTTATAATGGAGATGGCTATTAAGCAAAATAAATTAGCTCTGGAACGTGAGAAGATAGCGGCTGAAAAAGAGAAGCTAGCAATGGAAAAAGAGATGAAAGAAAAACAAATAGCCGCAGAAGCAGAGATGAAGGCAAAGTAAATAGCCGCAGAGGCAGAAATCAAAGAAAAACAACTCGCATTTGAAAAATAAAAGCTTGCGACTGAGACACTCTGGAAGGACAACTAAGTCGAAGGGAGTTTAAAGGTCAAGGCATCGGAAATGGAACGTGAGGCAGAAATAGAACGAGAGAAAATACAATCAAAACAAAATTATCCGGCGAAGAAGTACCAAGGTCTTTTTTTCGCAACTTTCAACAAGGCGATTTCGGTAAGTTCTTGGATTACTAATTTCGAGGTGTTTATAAAGTTCTATAAGGTACCTGAACAGGACGTACCGATTCTGTTCCACAGACATCTCGCGTTGGAGCCTTTAAAGGTAATTGAGTTGATACCTGAGGACTTGGGTACCAACTACAAATGTATGCCAGATCGTGTTCTTGCACACTTCAGTTTAGATGAATCGGGTGTACGTACTAAGTTTAAAGCACTCACTCCTAAGTCTAATCATACTTTTCTTGACTTTGTTTCTGAATTATCCTCTTGTTTTGATAAATGGATTAAAGCCGCTGATATTGGATCTGATTTTGGAAAAATTCGAGATCTAATAATAAGAGACAGACTGTTGTCTGCAATACCAGAATCAACGTCTGTATTTTTGGTAGAGAATAAGTGTAGAAATCTGAGTGAAATGGAAACTAAGGGTGAGTCATATTTCAATGCACATAGAGATATATTCGCAAACTGTGCACAACCAGAACTTGTTATAGGTGCGAGCGCTAGATTCCAGAAAGGCAATGGTAAGTTTAGAAAATTTAGCGGTAATAAGAATAGAAATAATCCATACCAGTATTCTAATAGAGAGGGAGACATACCAAGAAAGGGACACCTATCCAGATGTCAATACTGCAAATTGTCACACGGACATTTGGAAATGTGTGACCGACACCCTGGGTATACAGATTATCTTCGAGACATCACAGCGAAGAAAAGAAGTAAGTATGATTCCTACAAGAGGAGCATCAAATGTTTCTCGTGTCGGGCGTACGGGCATACAAGCAGGTCTTGTCCGATGAAAAATTCTTGGAAGGAAGCGAGTACCGCATACGTATTTTCGAGTAGTGACTCTGATGCCTTAGAAGAGACACACGCAGCTATCATACAACAGTATGATGACAAGACTGACAAGACTTTAACAGACAGTCCTATTGACGAATCTGTCGAAACAATTCATGAAGGCAATGCCGTTAGTACTCAAAATGGCAAACTTAAAGTTCACCAGGCATGGGTGAATGGTGAAACTACTACCTGTATTCATGATTCAGGAGCTTCAATAGTCGGAGTTGATCGAAGGCTGATAAAAGCAGAGGATTATACGGGTGAAACAGTCGCCTGTAGAACTTTTGGTGGTACAATTGAAAAATATAAGGTTGCCACAATTACAATTCAATCACCATATTTTGAAGGCACAATAAATGCAGCAGTATTGCCAAACCCTTGTGCCGGTCTAGTAATTGGGAATATACCCAATGCAAATCAGTACACTCACGAGGAGGCAATGCAATGGGAGATTGACCATATGAGGACTAATGCAGTCTCAAGAGCTCAAGATCAAAGACAAACCGATCAATCTGCTCTGACAGATACTGACAATATACAGAATAATATCAGACTAGCAACTGACTTACCAAACGAACAAAAACAGGATCCGACATTACAATCTTGTTTTAAAAATATACACGAACCATCAAAACAGGCTAAACGTGGTAATTGGAAATTTTTCTTGGATAATAATATTCTATCCAGACGATACAATAAATGTACATCTCGTTACTTTCAAACAGTACTTCCAACTAAATATCGTAAGAAAGCACTGAAACTTGCACATGATTCGCCATTTGCAGGTCACATGGGTATTGCGAAAACCACTGAGAGATTGTTAACACAATTTTATTGGCCTGGATATAATAAAGATATTACCAAACATGTACGGTCTTGTACATTGTGTCAAATGACGACACAAAAAGGCAAACATCCTAAAGTACATGTTCAGAAAACTGAGTTGGCATCGCGACCATTTCAGAAAATTGCTATAGATATTGTGGGTCCACTGAACACAACTACTGATAGAGGGAATAGATTTATTTTGACCATGATCGATCTTTGCACTCGTTGGCCAGAAGCTATTCCACTTAAATAAATCACGAGTAGATCCATATTAGATTAATTATTGATAATTTTCAGTGGAATAGGATTCCCAAGTTGCATACTATCAGATAGAGGTAGTCAATTCATATCGACAGCAATGCAAGAAGCAATGAAAATACTGGGTATTCCACAAGTATTTAGTTCTCCTTAAATGAACTCTAGCAAAAGTACCAGCGGATAGACCCAAAGATTGGGATATTTTATTACCAGCTGTACTATTCGCGTACCGTGAGGTACCACAATCCAGTACAAGATTTTCACCTTTTGAACTGGTATACGGAGAAAAACCGCGTGGTCCATTGTTATTATACAATGACATGCTTACAAATAGAACATATGATCACCCGAAAAGGGAAGCATATGATATGGTGACACAGTTAAGAGAAAAAATTATTACAGCTTTCCAGATAGCACAATCAGCATTGGAAAAAGCTGGAGAAAAGTACAGACAGTACGATAATAGAAACGCCAAGACAATAGTCTTGAAAGAAGAAGAAGAGGTCTGGTTATTACTACCTGATCCTCGAGACTGTTTAGTTACTTCGTGGCAAGGTCCATTTAAAGTAGTTAAGAAAATCAGTGATGTAGATTATCGTATTAATGTAAATGGGAAACATAAGATCTTTTATATAAATATGTTAAAACCATATATCCGACGCGATAACAACACATCACAAGTAATGCAACAAATTCCCCATAGAATAGCAGCAGCTTGTTGGGTTATAAATGAACAACAAGAAGACGCTATAAAACAACAGATTCCAACCCCAATAGTTGATAGTGACAGCGGTTGGCAATCTATTCAAATAAGTCAAGATTTGTCAATCCAATACAAAGAAAAACTTATCGCAGCAATAAAAGAATATAGTACAATCTTTTCTGACAAACGGGACAAACATCGCTTATTAAGCATAAGATAACTTTACTGTCAAATGTCCCTGTTAAAGTGAAACCTTATCACATTCCAATACATTATCTGGAGAAAGTCACTGCAGAGATTTCAGACTTAGATAAAACTGGAATTATACGAAAGTCTATTTCAAACTACTGTTCTCCAGTGGTTATTGTGAAGAAAAAGGACGGGTCACTACGTCTATGTGTTGATTATAGAAAAGTCAATGCATTAACATTACTTGACGCAGAACCAATGCCGAACATTGATGAGTTGATTGAGGGCATGGCAAACTCGAAAATTTGTTCGAAAATTGATCTCACCAAGGGATATTGGCAAATTCCTATGGATGAAGATTCAATGCATATCACAGCTTTCAGTACTCCTTAGGTTTATATGAGTTGGCAAATCTTCTATTTGGTTTACAAAATGCACCAAGCACATTTATGCGCATGATGAGAAGATTACTACATGAAATTTCTAATGTAGCAACCTATATGGATGACATCTGTATTCATACTTCAGATATTGACACACATGTCAAAATTCTTAAACAAGTATTTCGGAGGATACAGCAACACGGATTGAAAGCTAAACCAAGCAAAATAGAGATAGGCTTTACTGAAATACAATTCCTTGGTAATAGAATTTCTAACGGGTTTATAAAGTCAGATCCATTGGTGGTTACTAAAATTCTTAATATTAAACCTCCAACATCAAAAAAGAAATTAAGAAGTCTACTAGGTCTGATTAATTTCTATCAGAAGTTCATTCCGAACTTCGCTGATATGACAGCAACATTCTCTGAACTATTAAAGAAAGGTCAACCTACAAAAATAGTTTGGACACATGATCATGAGAAACTTCTACAACAGATAAAAACTCTGTTCAGTACATATCCTATTTTGAAATTGCCTGATATCTCAAAAGATCTTGTTCTACAAACGGATGCTAGTTTACATGCTATTTCAGCTGTATTACTTCAATTACATGAAGGAAAACTACATCCCATTCTTTACTTCAGTAAAAAGCTGTCTTACACACAGAGAAATTATGCTATTACTGAACTAGAGGCGTTAGCATTAGTTTAGAGTATTGAGAAATTCTCTAGGTATCTACTTGGTAGAAAATGTCTGGTTCTTTCGGATAACAAACCTTTACAGATATTCAAATCTGGTCATCCTAAGAACACCAGAATTCATAGATGATCTTTACTCTTACAGGATTATGAATTCGATATCTGTCATATTCCTGGAAAAGAAAATAATCTTGCGGATATTCTCAGTCGTCTATAAAATTGTAGATCTATCGTTGTCAAATTATTCAGGAACCAAGCCTAGACATGCCTGAATTCAGAACGGCGAAATAGCGGGTTTGCGCCTCAAGGTGAACTATTGAATAGAGTAGGGAGTTTTCATAGATACTAGATGATAAACGCCGCCCCCACATCCAGGGGCAGTGTTATAGTATACGAGAGCATTGCTATTGTTTATTCAGCACGATATTAAAGTGTGAGATGTTCACTGGAGTGGCGTCGGTCTATCTTCGCATTTGTTAATGTTCAAGGTGAGTTCAGTTCGGTATTATTACATAAACGAGTTTGCGATTGAGGTTCATTCCATATTCAATATTGTTGAAGTAACGTCATGACAAAAGATGGGTAGCTCTCCGGTCATTGATGCCCAGAATTAATGTCAACAAACCCGATTGATTCCCGCCAAATTTCTTATTAGCCAAGAAGTGCACACTAAAAGAGCATAAATTGTGCTCCGGAATGCATTAAAACACACGGTGCCGCATCGAGAAGAAGAACGTCTCACGTCACAGAAATGCAAATGTCGGCGAAGAAATATGTTGCCAGAGTCGAGTGATAGAAAGTATCAACGGTTGTATAGTAAAGTGTAAAGTCCTTGGAAGCCGAAATATAAAGGAAAGTACACCATTGTATACGTAAAGAGTATATTTATAAATTTTATGATTTAACTAACTGACATGTGTTAGTTTGGACATTAATGTCGCAACCAAAGTTATTTATTGCACATTGATTTGCGCATCTGAAATTGTAAGACCACACGCGCACTGGTGCACATAAAGAACACGCAGTATGGAAGCATAAACATGGCAAAGTGATTATAACTTAAATTCAAAAGTCCGAACATTAATGCATATTAATTATTGATTGTGAACAGAGTAGGCCAGAACTGGACACTGCGCTGTAATACTAACAACATTCGGATTATATAAGAAGGATTGTTTACACATCTGATAGCGTTCACAACATATTGAACTTCCATAGACAATACGACATGATGCCAACAGAACATGGGACAACGCCACTTTCTGCACAACACACGTCACACTACAAGACTTAACCTGGACGATACACATAGGAATTCATAGGACGATCAAATCAACTGACACTATTACGTTACATTTCTGAGGTTTTGTCTCCAACATAACACTTTACACGGACGTTTATCTTTCATCGAATATCATCGGAAGGACGTTACAACATTATTGTTTACGCATTGGACAATAACCTACACATATCGCGGAAGTCAGGACGACACACACTCATTACTACGCCAGGACATATTTACATGGATCATGCTTCATCGCCGATCGAAATAAATCTGTGAATCGTTACGTTATCAGTAGCGGACAGCAGCATCTTGTCATCTCAACGTTAATTTTGTTCCAATTATATCTACGGAGGGACACTTATTTTTCTAAAAGGCCAGTATGAGTTGTTATTGTTATTGTGATTGTTGTAATATTATATTTTAATTAGGTGCCGAGTATAATTTATGACGAAATTATCTCAAAAGTATTTGTGTGGGTGGTTGGAAAGGGTATCTCTAGAATAATTAAGGACACTTAAATATTTTAGAAATCGTTTAGTGTTAGCATTCGTCAGGTCAGTACAAAAATATTTATATTGATCTCACGGGTGGCAACACATAATTGTTGTTTGTTAATTGTAGCAGTAATAGAAGTTCAATGCAAGTCAAAATTCAGGGAAAATGTTATTGTCTGTTATAATCGGAAATATGTATACAAGTAATACGTCATTCGTCTACTGTCATTTTCTGTCGTTGTTATTTGTCTAGTGATATATATATTCTTTATATTTCACATACTAATTTCGGTAGTTTACATATGTAACGTTAGAATAGTTGTAGTGCAATAAGAGTGCTGAATACTTTTGTAGTCTTCAGATTTACACTGTTGATTTTAATTAAGTTATTATTGGGTCTACATTGATACTACAGTATATACTATCGACTCTGTTTCTTGATCAACATTATTACAAGATTATCGATATTCTGGTCTATCTTTCCTACTTCGCGATTTTATTTCATCTAGATAGCTGATTATACAAGTAGGACAAGATGTCTACACTTCAAGACTACATGAGCTTGGGTGAGAAGACTGGCTTAACTGGTGCGGAACTTAGAAATTGGGCAAAGCAAGAGTTTAGCGAATACCAATTACAGTAAAAAGAAGAGAAAAAACTTCAAGCTGCACGGGAACGAGAAGAACGACAAGAGAGGTTGGTTCTTGAAAAGGAACTGAAGGAAAAGGAGAACGAACGAACGAACGAACATACTTTATTTTCAAAGCGTAACAAATTGGGCACGCAGGCCCGTCTTACATTCGGCCCTTCCAATCACTCATCTTTCTTTCATCAACAGTGCATAGAAAAAAAAAACATTGTCACATGAATTTTGTAAACATAAACAATGCATATTACTATGTTATGAGACACATCCACCACAAACCCACACATCCCCCATTAACTCCATCTCCCCCAGCCAACCACACACACATACAATAATACCCCCACCCATCCACCACATCCCTGCACCTACACATCTCCCCACCCACACACACCTCTCACCCACCACACATCCCATCCACCCACAACACCAAGCACACATACATTCAATAACCCACACATCCCCCACCTACACACATCTCCCCACCCACTCACATATCCTCTACCCGTCCCATTTCCCACCAACAATCACTCACCCAATATCCTCCTCCACCCACACACCTCTAACCACCCAGCCAAACACACATTCCTCAGCCACACACACATCTCGCCGTCAACTCACATATTCCGCACCTACCCACACACAAATTCCGCACTCACCCACATAATCTCCCATCTCCCCCAGCCCACTCACAGATCCCGAGCCTACACCTACAAACAACCCCCACCATCTCCTAACCTGCACACACTCACCCGCCCACATATCCTCTACCCACCCACACATCCTTTACCCACCCATCCCCCAACCAAACATCCCTTAACCACACACCCTTACTCATATACAATCACCCACCCACACATCCTCTACCCAACCACACATCCTCCATCCACCCATTCCCCCAGCCACACATCCCTTAACCACACACCCCTACCCATATACACACTCATCCACACCCACGCACAATCTCCCCACCCATACAAACATCCCTCACACACATCCCCACCCACCAACACATTCCCCATTCACAAACACACACGTCCCATCCACGCACACACAACCCACACACACATCCCCAACCCATACATTTATCCCCTCACACATCCCTAGACACACTTACTTATCCCTCAATCACTAACACCCATACATCCCTTACTCACTCATCAACACATACATCTCCTATCTACTCACCCACACTCACACATCCAAACCACCCATCTAAGCACACATCCCCCACCCTCACACACATCCTTCATCCACCCGCAAACCCAACCACACCTTCACCCGCCAACACAAACATCATTTATCCACACCCAGCTCCCCTCCCACACAACACCACACCCACACACATCCCATAGACACATCCCTCACCCACACACACATCTATCCACACATCTCCTACCCATCCATACATCCCCCAACTATAATCACCCTCACTACCCACACATACATCCTCCATCCAGCCACACACACCCCACCCAGCCAGACATATCCCCCCACCCACACACACATCTCCAAATCCATCACCCACACCCATCATACACATCTCCCCAAACCCACACACATCCCCCACACACATTCACCCACACATCTCTCTCACACACACACTCCCCACCCATCCACCCAAACATCCCACACCCATACACATCCCTCACCCACACACACATCCCCAAACCCACAACCACCCCCACCTGCACACATCTCCCACCCACCACATATCCCCACACCCACATCTCCCCACCCACACATATACCCGCACCCATGCCATAACCCACCATCAATCATCCACCAACATATTCTCCTCCACCCACTCACCCACAACCACCTAGACAAACACACATCCCCACCCACAAACACATATCCCCATACACCCATACATCTCGCACGCACCCACACACGAATCCCCCACCCACCCACACACAAATCCCCCACCCGCCCACACAATCCCACCCCGCCCACCCACACATCCTGAGCTCACCCACACACATCACGAATCCACCCACACACATATCCCCCATCCCCAACCTACTATTATGATCAAACTCCCACACTTTACACACACATACAGTGACGATTGTCGTGAGCATTGTCGCAAAATGGTAAAGAAAATGGAGAAAAATTGTACATATACATTTTGTAACTTAAAAATTAGTGGTGCAATTCAACTCTTCCCCCCCCCCCCCTCTCTCTCTCTCTCTCTCTCTCTCTCTCTCTCTCTCTCTCTCTCTCTCTCTCTCTCTCTCTCACTAACGCTCTCACTCACATTACATTAATGTTAGATGGAGATGCAGATGTTATAGATACAGATGTTATAATGGAGATGGCTATCAAGCAAAATAAATTAGCTCTGGAACGTGAGAAGATAGCGGCTGTGAAAGAAAAACAAATAGCCGCAGAAGCAGAGATGAAGGCAAAGCAAATAGCCGCAGAGGCAGAAATCAAAGAAAAACAACTCGCATTTGAAAAATAAAAGCTTGCGACTGAGACACTCTGGAAGGACAAGGAAGTCGATGGGAGTTTAAAGGTCAAGGCATTGCAAATGGAACGTGAGGCAGAAATAGAACGAGAAAAAATACAATCAAAACAAAATGATCCAGCGAAGAAGTACCAAGGTCTTTTTCGCAACTTTCAACAAGGCGATTTCGGTAAGTTCTTGGATTACTAATTTCGAGTTGTTTATAATGTTCTGTAAGGTACCTGAACAGGACGTACCGATTCTGTTCCACAGACATCTCGCGTTGGAGCCTTTAAAGGTAATTGAGTTGATACCTGAGGACGTGCGTACCAACTACAAATGTATGCCAGATCGTGTTCTTGCACTCTTCAGTTTAGATGAATCGGGTTTACGTACTAAGTTTAAAACACTCACTCCTAAGTCTAATCATACTTTTCTTGACTTTGTTTCTGAATTAGCCTCTTGTTTTGATAAATGGATTAAAGCCGCTGATATTGGATCTGATTTTGGAAAAATTCGAGATCTAATAATAAGAGACAGACTGTTGTCTGCAATACCAGAATCAACGTCTGTATTTTTGGTAGAGAATAAGTGTAGAAATCTGAGTGAAATGGAAACTAAGGGTGAGTCATATTTCAATGCACATAGAGATATATTCGCAAACTGTGCACAACCAGAACTTGTTATAGGTGCGAGCGCTAGATTCCAGAAAGGCAATGGTAAGTTTAGAAAATTTAGCGGTAATAAGAATAGAAATAATCCATACCAGTATTCTAATAGAGAGGGAGACATACCAAGAAAGGGACACTTATCCAGATGTCAATACTGCAAATTGTCACACGGACATTTGGAAATGTGTGACCGACACCCTGGGTATACAGATTATCTTCGAGACATCACAGCGAAGAAAAGAAGTAAGTATGATTCCTACAAGAGGAGCATCAAATGTTTCTCGTTTCGGGCGTACGGGCATACAAGCAGGTCTTGTCCGATGAAAAATTCTTGGAAGGAAGCGAGTACCGCATACTTATTTTCGAGTAGTGACTCTGATGACTTAGAAGAGACACACGCAGCTATCATACAACAGTATGATGACAAGACTGACAAGACTTTAACAGACAGTCCTATTGACGAATCTGTCGAAACAATTCATGAAGGCAATGCCGTTAGTATTCAAAATGGCAAACTTAAAGTTCACCAGGCATGGGTGAATGGTGAAGCTACTACCTGTATTCATGATTCAGGAGCTTCAATAGTCGGAGTTGATCGAAGGCTGATAAAAGCAGAGGATTATACGGGTGAAACAGTCGCCTGTAGAACTTTTGGTGGCACAATTGAAAAATATAAGGTTGCCACAATTACAATTCAATCACCATATTTTGAAGGCACAATAAATGCAGCAGTATTGCCAAACCCTTGTGCCGGTCTAGTAATTGGGAATATATACAATGCAAATCAGTACACTCATGAGGAGGCAATGCAATGGGAGATTGACCATATGAGGACTAATGCAGTCACAAGAGCTCAAGATCAAAGACAAACAGATCAATCTGCTCTGACAGATACTGACAATATACAGAATAATATCAGACTAGCAACTGACTTACCAAACGAACAAAAACAGGATCCGACATTACAATCTTGTTTTAAAAATATACACGAACCATCAAAACAGGCTAAACGTGGTAATTGGAAATTTTTCTTGGATAATAATATTCTATCCAGATGATACAATAAAGGTACATCTCGTTACTTTCAAACATTACTTCCAACTAAATATCGTAAGGAAGCACTGAAACTTGCACATGATTCGCCATTTGCAGGTCACATGGGTATTGCGAAAACCACTGATAAATTGTTAACACAATTTTTTTGGCCTGGATATAACAAAGATATTACCACCCATGTACGGTCTTGTACATTGTGTCAAATGACGACACAAAAAGGCAAACATCCTAAAGCACATGTTCAGAAAACTGATTTGGCATCGCGACCATTTCAGAAAATTGCTATAGATATTGTGGGTCCACTGAACACAACTACTGATCGAGGGAACAGATTTATTTTGACCATGATCGATCTTTGCACTCGTTGGCCAGAAGCTATTCCACTTAAACACATCACGAGTAGATCCATATTAGATTAATTATTGATAATTTTCAGTGGAATAGGATTCCCAAGTTGCATACTATCAGATAGAGGTAGTCAATTCATATCGACAGCAATGCAAGAAGCAATGAAAATACTGGGTATTCCACAAGTATTTAGTTCTCCTTAAACGAACTCTAGCAAAAGTAGCAGCGGATAGACCCAAAGATTGGGATATTTTATTACCAGCTGTACTATTCGCGTACCGTGAGGTACCACAATCCAGTACAGAATTTTCACCTTTTGAACTGGTATACGGAGAAAAACCGCGTGGTCCATTGTTATTATACAATGACATGCTTACAAATAGAGTATATGATCACCCGAAAAGGGAAGCATATGATATGGTGACACAGTTAAGAGAAAAAATCATTACAGCTTGCCAGATAGCAAAATCAGCATTGGAAAAAGCTGGAGAAAAGTACAGACAGTACGATAATAGAAACGCCAAGACAATAGTCTTGAAAGAAGAAGAAGAGGTCTGGTTATTACTACCTGATCCTCGAGACTGTTTAGTTACTTCGTGGCAAGGTCCATTTAAAGTAGTTAAGAAAATCAGTGATGTAGATTATCGTATTAATGTAAATGGGAAACATAAGATCTTTTATATAAATATGTTAAAACCATATATCCGACGCGATAACAACACATCACAAGTAATGCAACAAATTCCCCATAGAATAGCAGCAGCTTGTTGGGTTATAAATGAACAACAAGAAGACGCTATAAAACAACAGATTCCAACCCCAATAGTTGATAGTGACAGCGGTTGGCAATCTATTAAAATAAGTCAAGATTTGTCAATCCAAGACAAAGAAAAACTTATCGCAGCAATAAAAGAATATAGTACAATCTTTTTTGACAAACCGGGACAAACATCGCTTATTAAGCATAAGATAACTTTACTGTCAAATGTCCCTGTTAAAGTGAAACCTTATCCTATTCCAATACATTATCTGGAGAAAGTCACTGCAGGGATTTCAGACTTAGATAAAACTGGAATTATACGAAAGTCTATTTCAAACTACTGTTCTCCAGTGATTATTGTGAAGAAAATGGACGGGTCACTACGTCTATGTGTTGATTATAGAAAAGTCAATGCATTAACATTAATTGACGCAGAACCAATGCCGAACATTGATGAGTTGATTGAGGGCATGGCAAACTCGAAAATATGTTCGAAAATTGATCTCACCAAGGGATATTCTCAAATTCCTATGGATGAAGATTCAATGCATATCACAGCTTTCAGTACTACATTAGGTTTATATGAGTTGGCAAATCTTCTATTTGGTTTACAAAATGCACCAAGCACATTTATGCGCATGATGAGAAGATTACTACATGGAATTTCTAATGTAGCAACCTATATGGATGACATCTGTATTCATACTTCAGATATTGACACACATGTCAAAATTCTTAAACAAGTATTTCAGAGGATATAGCAACACGGATTGAAAGCTAAACCAAGCAAAATAGAGATAGGCTTCACTGAAATACAATTCCTTGGTAATTCTTAAACAAGTATTTCAGAGGATACAGCAACACGGATTGAAAGCTAAACCAAGCAAAATAGAGATAGGCTTTACTGAAATACAATTCCTTGGTAATATAATTTCTAACGGGTTTAGAAAGTCAGATCCATTGGTGGTTACTAAAATTCTTAATATTAAACCTCCAACATCAAAAAGGAAATTAAGAAGTCTACTAGGTCTGATTAATTTATATCAGAAGTTCATTCCGAACTTCGCTGATATGACAGCAACATTCTCTGAACTATTAAAGAAAGGTCAACCTACAAAAATAGTTTGGACAAATGATCATGAGAAACTTCTACAACAGATAACAACTCTGTTCAGTACATATCCTATTTTGAAATTGCCTGATATCTCAAAAGATTTTATTCTACAAACGGATGCTAGTTTACATACTATTTCAGCTGTATTACTTCAATTACATGAAGGAAAACTACATCCCATTCTTTACTTCAGTAAAAAGCTGTCTTACACACAGAGAAATTATGCTATTACTGAACTAGAGGCGTTAGCATTAGTTTAGAGTATTGAGAAATTCTCTAGGTATCTACTTGGTAGAAAATTTCTGGTTCTTTCGGATAACAAACCTTTACAGATATTCAGATCTGGTCATCCTAAGAACTCCAGAATTCATAGATGGTCTTTACTCTTACAGGATTATGAATTCGATATCTGTCATATTCCTGGAAAAGATAATAATCTTGCGGATATTCTCAGTCGTCTATAAAATTGTAGATCTATCGTTGTGAAATTATTCAGTTGTTAATTTCTTATATTTATTTCGTTCATAAAGTGTTAGTAAATTTTAAAATACATTTCTTTAGATAGCACCTAATTAGATTACAATAGACAACGATCAGCAATTATAGGGTTATGATTATTGCAAATACAGAGTTTAGGCAGATAGATACTTCTGTCGATTTGTAATTTTGACAGATGAGAGTGAACAGTTACCAAGTGAACTTATGGTGAACTTTGAACATTGATCGGTGTGACTAGTGATGATGTGACTGTAACTGTATTGACGAGATGTTTAGATTCGGATGGTATAGTTACAAGGACTGATCGGAACTTTTTAAGTATCTGTGAAATATTAATTTAATATAATATCATGTGTGTATAGGTTAATTATCATGGTAATTTGTTATTTAACGTCGTTAAAATAATTAATAATATATTAGTCTAATTATATTTTGATTCAGTGATTCGTTGAATAATCATGTTTAAGTGTGAAATTTGGAATTGGTTAATGTTTTATGATATCCACACGGTAGAATATCTCTAGTTATCGGTATCTTGGGGCATAAAGTGCATAAATCGTCTACCTTATATGCAGGCAAAGGACAGAAATCAAATGATATATATATACACACAGGAAGAGACAACGGTCAACGGCAACGGATATGGATTGCATGGAACTCTAATACTACCCTCGTCCAATAACTCATGGTATTACCTAGAGTGAGGACACTTGTCTATTAGGACAAGGTAGGGACTAGTATAAACTGGTTGGTCCGACCTCCCCATGGGTCGGCCACACGACGTCCAACGGAGGATTGGATGGAAGGGCGTGCCCGTCATATAACTTTATTTTTTTTCGGGTTGGGAACGGGAACCACTAGCTATTCTATTCAACTGTTGTTGTAAGTTGTAATAAAGATAGTAGATTAATTATCGATTGTATATATACATAAATAGATGGGGAAAAATGATTGTATAATTGTTTTGTCTGGGAGGAGGCATTATGCCATATGACGAGGCACCCCTTAAAGATGATACAAGAAGAGAGGAAAAGGGTTTTCCCAAAGCAAACACCAAACTGAACGACTAACATGAAAACCAGGGGATACCCAAGACGTCACAGGACAACAAAGACAGACATGGTGTGATTCTTATAAGGAGAGGACGTATCTTCGAGGAGCCCGTGTTGGCGAAGAGCTGGATGCGATTATTCCGAGTTTCGGCAAATAGATAACAGCAGGAACGATCGATTGGCAAGGATATACAATGAAGGAACCAAGCCTAGACATGCCTGAATTCAGAACGGCGAAATGGCGGGTGAACTATTGAATAGAGTAGGGAGTTTTCATAGATACTAGATGATAAACGCCTCCCCCACATCCAGGGGCAGTTTTATAGTATACCAGAACATTGCTATTGTTTATTCAGCACGATATTAAAGTGTGAGATATTCACTGGAGTGGCGTCAGTCTATCTTCGCATTTGTTAACGTTCAAGGTGAGTTCAGTTCGGCATTATTACATTAACGAGTTTGCAATTGAGGTTCATTCCACATTCAATATTGTTGAAGTAACGTCATGACAGTAAAGGACCATTTTGTACTCATTAAGGCACATTGGGCATATGGTGCTAAATCCCAATTCCTTATAGACTAATCGGTAGTGGGTTGATGATGTGGGTGGTATTACGCCAGCCACCTCTACTTTCTAAAACATTCTTGGCGCCAATTGTGGGCTGGTGACCCTGCGAACTCAGGTCAATATGTTAACATCAGAATTCGTCCAGTTGTGGATCGAACCTACTAGCATCGCGTCGGCAGACTATGTAATATGTACCATGATTGTCTGTCTGGACAGCCTGTGTTAGTTAGTTAGTTAGTCGACAGATCATCCTCGTTGCACATCGGACCATTCAGTCCATAAGTGCTCGGATCCCCTCCTCAGCAAATCCCGCAGCGTGTAGCGGCTAACGACGCCAGTTCTGTGTTGGTTTATCAATCTTCTTTGGCTTCCTGCGTAGTGTTCTTGTTTGGCCACCCCTCTTTTAATTTGCTGCTCTCGCAGTCTGGCCATTGTTGTAGATTCACAGTCATCACTTGGTTCTTGCAAAAGTCTCACTTCTCGTAGAGCATTCAGAATGTCAGCCTGGTCCATGGCGCGTCCGCCCTCCACAGTAGCCTCACCTGCGAGCTTGTCAGCCCGCTCATTTCCTTGTACTCCCGCATGCCCTGGCACGAAGATGAAACTAATCTTTGCCAGCCGAGACCGCTTCAGAGGCAGCAACCATTCTCTTCGGATCGACCCCTCCTCTATCCTCTTGATCATGTTCATTGAGTCGCTAAGGAAACAAGCCCTAGTGAATGTCTGTGTCTCGAGCCATGTTATTGCTTTACTTACTGCCATGACTTCCATGGTCAGGCTACTTGTGGTTTCAGTGAAAGCACCAGAGTCCTCCTTCACAATTCTCCCTCCGGCCCGAGCTGTAAAGGCCCATGAGCTTCTCACATGTCGAACGACCGACCCATCTGTGTAGATGACCGCGTCACTGTCTAGCGAATTCTCGAAAATCAACGCTTGTACTTCAGCCTCCACAGCAGCCGGATTTTCTTGTCTGCATTTTCTATCTAGTTGGATGCAAACTGAAAAGGATGTGCAGAAGTCTGTTGGCACTTGCACCCACTCCTCGCCAGGTTCTAAGTCCTCAAGTGAACACACCTGTTGAAGAATGTCTTCGGCTTGACCCATCCACGACCGTCCTCTTTTTAACCTGCTGCCCTTCACCTTCCTAATTTCACTATGCAGTGGATGCTGTGTGTTTGCGTTAATTCTGAGGTAGGCGCGTGCCCTGCAAACTTGCATTCTCTCTTCAATGGTTGGAAAATCAAGAAGGTAGCGCATCGCCCTGCATGCTGTATCTCTTGTACATCCAAGAATAATGCGCATAGCTTCATTCTGTATCCTTTCCATCCTTTCTATCTGCTTATGGCTGAGAGTCAGGATTGCCATTGCATACTCCACAACAGACATGACCAGCCCCTCGTACAGAAGACATAGATGGCGCTGCTCACAGTTTGCTGCCGCCATCACCCGCATCGCTGCCAAACCCCGCTTGGCCTTTGTTATCACCTGGTCTATGTGCACATTATAAGCAAGGCTTCGATCAAACCGTATCCCCAGGTAATTAATTGCCTGCGTTCTTTCCACCGTCTCTGAACACAGCATTACAGTTGGTGTTGGATTGTTGACAATATGATTATTCAACGAGAACCAAGTCACTGTTGCCTTTGTTGGGTTGACCATTGCCCCAGCTTCATCACACCAAGTACTTATGCGATTGAGTTCGGTTTGTAGTTCCACAGCAACCTCCTCTCTATCCTTACCCTGACGATACACTAAAACATCATCGGCATATGACAATGTCCTGCCAGGTCCAGTGATCTGCTCACTGGTGATTCTCACTGTGTAGGCGTTGAACAGTACCGGAGATAATGGTGATCCCTGTGGTAGGCCAGGATATATTGTTGTTGGTTCCGAAG
Source organism: Cepaea hortensis (assembly GCA_963921405.1). Lineage (NCBI taxonomy): Eukaryota > Metazoa > Mollusca > Gastropoda > Stylommatophora > Helicidae > Cepaea > Cepaea hortensis. The sequence continues at coordinate 37,421,336 of OY992876.1, read as the reverse complement.
TCCAACTGCCACATCTAAAAACTACTTTCCGTTGGAAGAGGGCTGCAGCGATCCAACTAAGGAGGAATGGACTTACGTTTAGTTCAAGAAGCTGAAACATTAAAAAATCCAGTGGTACTCTGTTGTATGCGTCCTCAAGATCAATCGCTGCAGCAACGGTTTCAGTGCCTGAGTGGAAACCTTCATAGACATCCTGGGCAAAGACTGCTGCATTGGTCCAGGTTTCTCTTTTTGGACGGTACCCACCCAGGGTAGGTGGGAAAACACCTTGCCTCTCTAGTTGGCTTGATATTTTCCTGGCAATTACCTTCTCCAGCAGCTTGCCTATTGTATTCTGCATGGTTATAATTCGATATCCCTGAATTTTTTTGTGGTCTTTGTCAGGCTTCGTCAAGGGAATCAGATAGCTGTGTAACCATTCCTCCTTGATGCTAGCACTCCCTATACTGTTGTTGTACATGTCTGCTAGTTTCTCTAGCTCATTGTCGGTACACCTATTTATGTCGTCGTATCTTATGCCATCAGGACCTGGAGCACTGTTTTTTGATCGTCGAAGCACAGCCTTGATTTCTTTCACTGTCACTGTGTCTTCATCCGAAGTGTTCTGGGCCTTGCATCTGTCTGAGATGACCTCCTTGGCCAGATTCCGGCCTCCCATGTCTGTCTGGTTGCTCTGCTCAAGGTAGCGTTCAAAGAGGGCTTTGCCCTTGTCCTCGTCAGTCCTCTGCCAGATGAGGTCAGCACCTTGGAAGTCAGAAATGCTCTTATTCTTGACTACACCACCTCTCTTCAATGGTTGGAAAATCAAGAAGGTAGCGCATCGCCCTGCATGCTGTATCTCTTGTACATCCAAGAATAATGCGCATAGCTTCATTCTGTATCCTTTCCATCCTTTCTATCTGCTTATGGCTGAGAGTCAGGATTGCCATTGCATACTCCACAACAGACATGACCAGCCCCTCGTACAGAAGACATAGATGGCGCTGCTCACAGTTTGCTGCCGCCATCACCCGCATCGCTGCCAAACCCCGCTTGGCCTTTGTTACTGTGTAATACGTACCATGATTGTCTGTCTGGACATGATTGGAATATGTACCATGATTGTATGTCTGGACAGGCTGTGTAATATGTACCATCATTGTATGTCTGGACAGGATGTGTAATATGTACCATGATTGTCTGTCTGGACAGGCTGTGTAATATGTACCATGATTGTATGTCTGGACAGGCTGTGAAATATGTAACATGATTGTCTAGACAGGCTGTGTAATATGTACAATTATTGTATGTCTGGACAGGCTGTGTAATATGTACCATGATTGAATGTCTGGACAGGCTGTGTAATATGTACCATGATTGTATGTCTGGATAGGCTGTGTAATATGTACCATGATTGTATGTCTGGATAGGATGTGTAATATGTACCATAATTGTATGTCTGGACAGGCTGTGTAATATGTACCATGATTGTATGTCTGGACAGGCTGTGTAATATGTACCATGATTGTATGTCTGGACAGGCTGTGTAATATGTACCATGATTGCATGTATGGACAGGATGTGTAATATGTACCATGAATTTATGTCTGGATAGGATGTGTAATATGTACCATGATTGTATGTCTGGACAGGATGTGTAATATGTACCATGATTGTATGTCTGGACAGGCTGTGTAATATGTACCATGATTGTATGTCTGGATAGGATGTGTAATATGTACCATGATTGTATGTCTGGACAGGCTGTGTAATATGTACCATCATTGTATGTGTGAACAGGCTGTGTAATATGTACCATGATTGTCTGTCTGGACAGGATGTGTAATAAGTACCATGATTGTATGTCTGGATAGGATGTGTAATATGTACCATGATTGTATGTCTGGACAGGATGTGTAATGTGTACCATGATTGTCTAGACAGGCTGTGTAATATGTACCATGATTGTATGTCTAGACAGGATGTGTAATATGTACCATGATTGTATGTCTGGATAGGATGTGTAATATGTACCATGATTGTATGTCTGGATAGGATGTGTAATATGAACCATGATTGTCTAGACAGGCTGTGTAATATGTACCATGATTGTATGTCTGGACAGGATGTGTAATACGTACCATGATTGTATGTCTGGACATGATGTGTAATATGTACCATGATTGTACGTCTAGACAGGCTGTGTAATATGTACCATGATTGTATGTCTGGACAGGATGTGTAATATGCACCATGATTGTCTAGACAGGCTGTGCAATATGTACCATGATTGTATGTCTGGACAGGATGTGTAATAAGTACCATGATTGTATGTCTGGACAGGATGTGTAATATGTACCATGATTGTATGTCTGGACAGGATGTGTAATATGTACCATGATTGTATGTCTAGACAGGCTGTGTAATATGTACCATGATTGTATGTCTGGACAGGATGTGTAAAATGTACCATGATTGTATGTCTGGACAGGCTGTGTAATATGTACCATGATTGTATGTCTGAACAGGCTGTGTAATATGTACCATGATTGTATGTCTGAACAGGCTGTGTAATATGTACCATAATTGCATGTATAGGTAATCTGTGTAGTATGTACCATGATTGCAAGTCTCTGAAGCTGAAAATAGTGGCCATGTTAAGCGTCTCAGTGGCATGGAAAATACAGTTATGTAAAACATGTCTCCTGAAAGAAAAGGCACGGGTCGACTTGAAAATGGACATAGGACATCGTAGACACCTTGGACATGAGCGTGCATCAGACAAGAGATATGAGAGATGGAGAGCCTTTTTGGTGAGAATGGTGATGGTGCGATATGATACAGTAACAAAGCAATACTGAGCATGTTTTGTCTTTCCAGACGAGTGAAAGAAGAACAATGTCAGGTGGGCCTACCTGGTCAATGGTTAGCTCTTTGAATATGTATTTTAATCCATTAATCCAGCGTTTTCAAATTGGATATTGTATTCTCACACTGTACTTTGTCTTGTGAAACCGCACTTAACGCATTAACTTAAGTCCCAGAATATTTCCAACAGACACCCAATAGAAGAAGAGATAACCCCGTCATGAGTGCATTACTTTCGATGATTTAAATACAGTGGAAGTGGTCACTGGGGAAGGCAGATGTCTTGGGTGTTGTCAGGATCCAGAGTTAAAGTAGCGCGAAGAGTTAAACAGTTATTCACTAGACTAACTGAAACGGACCATAGTTAGACGTAAGCAAATAACAAAATCATGATAATTGGTAGGTAGGTTAGAAGTAGCAGGTGAACTGACATTAGTGGATAAGCAATAAAGGAAGCAGAGATTTGTGAGCTAAACTCTGGACGGTAGTTAACAAGCCAAATCGGGCGAGAATATATTCTCATTCCGGCACAGGGACAGCTACAGTTAGAGCCAGCGGCATTTCCAGTTCATTCACCACAGACATGTACGCTACGCTATACAAGCAAAAACACGATAGTTTCACCAGTTTATGTCTTCGAATCTAGACTTAATACCACCTGACGATACATATTATCAGTATTGTTCTGATGATAATGTAGAGAGAAAGGAGTGAGAACTCAATCCAGTGACGAGAAAGTTCAGTCACTGATGAACGAGTTAGCCAGGGATCGTCAAGGTATTTTTCTGTAAATAATAAGCTCATTATTGTGAAGTGAGAACTGAGCGGCCAACAATAAGTCGAAGCTCATCCACTGAGATGAACTAAGGCGTTAGTGAGTGCGGCGAGAGTGTACCTTGCAGATGGACTGATTGTAGTTGTTGGAAGAGAACATCTTGTGACGATGTGCGAGGGTTCGTTATAAACAAGAATGGTTACGAACCTCTGCCAGCTGTTTTGAGTACACAAGGCGTTGGTTGGTAATAAAAACTATACAAGCTGCGACCTTGCCTTGGGTCACTTCGTCTAGCCCTGCATTAAATCTGCAAGAGCCAAAGATCGTAGTGTGTTGTGCTAGATCTGTAATATACTCCACTACGTCATCAGCAGTTAACAACACGGCATCAGCAAGACCTTGGCAGGTGCCATCATCAAAATCTCATTCCGTACTATGTGAAACGGGTATGGAGAGTGCCACGACCGAAGCGTCAGCAATCCAGGTTCTCCACTGCTTCCTATCATTAACAACGTCCACAGGCATAGCAATTCTACATCTTGTCCAATCTTTAATGTGCTTTATTTTTTTTCTGTTTTGTTTTCTCGTTTTCCTCCAACTTTTTCCTGGCTTGACTTCCTGTCCAGGGCATACACGTGTGCGGAACAATAAGCTGTTGCTATCCCTCTGTTTGGAGAGCACTTTATGATAAGGGTGGTGTTGTGAAGGCTCGCTGGGATCGGGTGGAGAGAGCAGCTGAACAGACGTAGTATCCATTACCAGAAAGACTGCCCCAGAGCGGAGTCTATTCTAAAAAATACAGAGATTATGATCGTCTTTAAGAAGAAAAAAATATCACATTGTAATATACTGGTAAATGTGAATATTCGTAAAAGGTGAATCGGTACAACTATGTCGGAACCAAAGGCTATGAAAGAACCTGTACTTGTGAATGGATGTGAAACGTGGGCAATGAGCTGGAAAACATGTAATGGCAGTTGAAATGTGGTTTCTGTGAAATACTTTCGCAAGCCGGCAACGACCCTATGGATAATTCCTCGTAAAACAATTTGAGATTGACACCGCAACAGGGATGGGTTGTTCCGCTTCTACAATCCTAAATTTACAACGACTCATTTTACGACAATACGAAGCAACAGCGACATTCAACCAAAATCTTGGAGTGGAAAAGGTAGCATAAAAAAAGACGAACGACCGGAACACGGCCTTTTTTTCACCAACCCACACACACGAGGCAGGAAGATCAGAAGCAGATGCTGGAGTGAGAGCACCCTCCCAATCAAATAGTAAAATATAACATAGTTTGATTAATAAGAGGAGGAAAGCCTCAGCCAACAACGACATCGCATTCAGATTCAGAAACCTGTCGCCGAAGTGTTTGGAAGCCATTCGATTAGAATGAAGGCAAAACAATAATTTATTTTTAATTTAAGTTAGTCTGTGAGCATTTTCAAGAAGTCGGTGAGTAAATGTGTTGTAAACCATGTGGTTAGTTCTTAAGAAATTAATTTAGTAAAAACTAAATATTATATTTAGTTAACATAGTCATGGATAAACTGTACATTACGAAAATCCACAGTGAGTTTCTGTTCTCCCAGGTAACAACTTATTTAACGTGTAAGCATTAGACCTAGTTGTACATTTATTCTTAAGTAGTTAAACTCAATCAGCAGTGATTTAGAAGTTGGTGAATAACTTAAGATTTAAGAAGGCTAAGAATACTTAGGGCAGTGGTAAGAAATTATTTTACATGTGCGAACACTGGTACGACAGATTAGTGTAATGTGTAATAGTCAAATAGATTTTTATTACATGAGCACAGGAAACGTCAAAAAAATTTTCCATGAGCAATGGGAACCAAATAGATTCCTATAGGTATAATAATTTTGTGTGTTGGGATAAAGCACACATGTGGTGAGGCAATGTATTTTCATTGTTGTTAAACATGTGAAATTAATATTTTTGCCACATAATAATGCTTAATCAACCGCCATGCAATAGTGGTTATGATGAATGAATGTGGATTAAGTATATCACATAAATCTATATTTGATGAGAGCATGTGGTGATCCACTTGTAAGTTCATTATAGCTAAACATGAGGAATCATCCTTTGTGACTCTCACAAGTATGCCTAATGATAACACAAGCCTATGTCATTGAAGAGAGCATGCCTGTGGTGAGCCATTTGTGATTTCATTATTGTTAAACAGGTGTGAATGTACCATTGTGAACCACATCAGTAAGACTGATTATCATCCAGGAAAATATTATAATTTCTGATGAAGGATGAGGGATAATTGAGATTCTACTGTAATGCCATCGTGGTTTAATCTGTGAATGTAATTCTGTGGAAAGCACATACATATGCTTGGTTGTCATTCATACAGATATGATTGTGTCTGAGGAATGAGTGAAATGATCATCCATGCACATGTGAATATTATGTCTGTTGAATGAGGATAATGAGTGAGATAAAGAGACATGCTAAGAAGGAGTATAAGCTAACAGTCAATCTCACGACAGAAGGCAACTTTGATGTGTAATGTTCTGTCTATCACAAGATAACATGTTTAGCATAACCCATACACTAATTAATAATTTAGTGCACTCCGACGCATGACACCACTTTGTATTAAATATCATTCATGGTACCATTATCTCTTTTGTGCCCTAAGCACGACACAACCAATATTACATATCACACATACTACAAGCATCTGGTTTAGTGTCTTAAGCAAAACCCTATTTTGTATTATAGATCACCCGGTTACAACATATGGTCTAGTGTCCTGATGATTGTAAAGATAATGAGGATGATGAATGTAATAACAATGATGATGATGATGATGATGATGATGATGATGATGATGATGATGATGATGATGATGATGATGATGATGATTGTAATGAAGAGGATGATTTTAATGATAATGACGATGATGATAATGATATAATGATACTGATAAGGATGAGAATGATGATGATGATTGCAATAACAATGATGATGATGATAATGAGAATGATGATAAGGATAAATGAAGTACAAACTTATTAAAGACACAGTGAAAAAGAGGGTATATACTCGCCTTTAAACTTTTGATTATAAAAGAATTCACCTGAATACTATACAAGAATTGAGACCATGATGTACTTATATTGTATATAAGCAACTACTCATTGCAATAGGAAATGATTTCTAAAACCCTTAATGTTTGAGATCCTTTTTCTTTAATGAAAGAAAATATGGAGTAAATAGCTAGGTTCAGAAGAGGATGGTCAATTGGTCAATATAATTATCCAATTCCAAATCAATCAAGGTATTACTTAACCTGGAGACCTGAGGACAGGCATAGGTGAAGATGAAAATGCACATCTGCTAGTTTAAACCTTGAACACCTAATAGTGGAAGATTGGATGAAGAGCAAACAATTATGTTGTGATAACTATTTGAGAACACAAAGACTATCTTACTCCTAGGTTTATTTTTCTCTAGAACAAGATTCATTTGATTGATTTCACTTGTGTTCTTAGGAGTTTACAGCACTTCATTTCTAATGTCATATTAAGGATGTGATTAGATGTATGTTGATTGCTAAAATTTCAGGGAATGTCTAGATCCAGCTAGATCCAGACCTGACTAGGTTGAATGCAGCACTTTGTGAATGTAGCACCTTTTTGAGTGAGCACCTTGTTGAATGATGCCCTTGATAGAGTAGTGCAGAAACCTATTCACCTACAAGATTTTCCTATGCAAAGGACAGGTATCAAAATTTACTTAGTCTATTTAGAGAAGTGGAAAACTAGAGCCAATATTCTGCTCAGACCTAGGACAGACCAACACCAAAAAGAAGATAACATAGTCATTGAGAGATTGCCATAAGGGATTCACAAACCTTGAAGTGGAGAAACAGGATTGTATCCAGTTCTTTTTTTTCAGATTACACACATGCCAGTAGACGAGGAGCAGTACATGTAATTGAAAGACAGATTTATATCTGGTGATATAAATATTATATTTGGCACTTCAATGATTGACAGTTATAAATATATGTAGATGACATTGTTGTATTGAATGGGATTGTATTTTTTTACGTACTGTTCAACAACAAAGTTTATGTTTATTAAATCATAAAATTGAGATCAGGTCATCTATTGAGTGTTTTTCTTGTCGTAGTAAAATTGTTTTAAGTAACAACCCTAGATTAATAATTATTTAGTTGGCAGAGAAGAGGCAAGGAACCACCAAAAGGGCATTTGGGATACTTAGTAAAAACGTCATTGTTTTCCTGGAGGTATTCCTTGGTTCTCCGAAACTCTATTTAATGTTCTCAAACCATTGAGCCAGTAACAGCTAAATTAATTAAAACGGGCAGGATCACATTGAGAAAGAGGAACTTAGTATCCTTTATCTCTTTAGGGTTGAGCCATCAACTATACATCCGACAGTTTCTGAGGAAAATGCAAAGAATACTATGGGCAGACAGAAATCTAATGAGCAAGTCCTACAACAAACAAATGAAAACAGTTAAATGTTTTAGAGAAATTAACTTACAGATTCAAGATGTTTTTGGCACGTTATGAAAATAAATAAGCCAGAGAATCTGGTAACAATTAAAAGATTAAAGGGAAAAGAACAAAGGGAAGGCACATAAGTAAATATCTGGATGCGCTGCCCGTGGCATGGTCTAGACAAGAACATAGAGCTAATCCACGACTCTGATGATCGTTTGAGATGACGAAACATGACCGCCCACACTTATCGGCATGGCGCAAGATGTTGATGACTTAAACTATAAGAGAAAAACCAGATGGACTTTTAATCGCAATGCTACTAGATTTATCAGTATGGATACTCTACGGTGGCTTTTGAAGCGAGGGGACTGAGTCCTCGTTTGAATGTTCCGACTGATGTAATGTTGATCGATTTCTAAATTCAATATGCATACAACATACATGGCACGCTACAGTGGTACTATTCTTTACTTATTCATCTACGTTTGTCTATGCACTCTACAGTGTTACTATTCCTTACTTGTCCCCTAATTGAACATAATAATTATAATTGATTAGACTTGTGTTAATGATCTTTGCACATTTCTCTTGCGTTTACAGTCCATATATATAGTGTTTTTGTTTTCACGTTTAAACTAATAAAAATGAATGGATGAAACAATGCATAAAAGGAGAAAGATAGGAATGGCAGAAGGTTAGGAGTGCTCGCTTCAGGTAGAAATATGTTGTTTTTTTCACTTTGCTATATAGGTAGATACTTGTTTGTCTGTTCATCTTACTATCTATGTGGATGTGCGTTTTTCCGTTCATCTTATTGTCTATGTAGATTTGTGTCTGACAGTTCATTTTAATATTTAGTTAAATTTATGTTTGCCTGTCATATCTTCTCATAACATGTCCAAAAAATTTTGATTGTCTGCGTCTAATTTCTCTAATCAATTTACGAGTTTCATTTGTCTCCTGTAATACTTGGTCATTGGTTTCTCTATCTGTCCATGGTATTCTTTGCATTTTCATCAGAAACCACATTTCTGCAGCCATCAGACGTTTTTCAGCTTGACTGCACATTGTCCAAGTTTCACAGCCATACAAAAGAAGAGGCTCTATGTATCCCCTCAACACTCTTTTTCTCGTTTAAATTGACATCTTTTTATTAGTCAGAATGGTTTTCATCTTGCTAAAGGCTACTTTCGCCATAGCGATTCTTGTTCTAATCTCTTCAAGGCATCTACCATCAGATGTTATCACTGTTCCGAGATAATTGTATCGATTCACTTGTTGAAGAATATTCCCATTTACTTGTATATTACATTATGATACTTCATTCTTCCTAGTGTCGACCATAACCTGTGTCCTTTTACAATTTAATTCTAACCCCAGCTGCTCACTGTGTACAACAACCGCATCTACTAATTGTTGCAGATCCTGCGAATTGTCTGCAATCAATACTGTATCATCTGCACATCTAATGTTAGTGATGTTTCGTTCTACAATGCTGATTCCATTTATTTCTTCTACATGTCTGGAAATATTTTCACTGTACAGGTAAAAAATGATCTGGAGACATTACAATTCCAGCCTAACACCTCTCTTAATATGCTGATATTGTCCCACTTCATTATCAATCCTTATGGCAGCTTGTTGTTTCCAAATAGTAGGAACAGCATGGCTAAAATATACTATTCAACCATGCTTGGGTAGAACAACAGACACCACGATACCGGGGAAACGCCATTATTATCCCAATTTGGAGAAACAAAGGCAGCAAAAGAAATTGCACACAATACAGAGGCATTTCACTGTTGAGTCATACTGGGAAAATATTTTGCAAAATTCTTGAGAAAAGATTACGAACTACTATAGAACCCCAGCTAAGCGAAACACAACTTTGATTTAGGAAAAACAAAGGATGCACAGATGCCATTGTTGCTCTTAGAAAACATATAGCAAAATCAATCGAATTCAATGAAACACTTCACTTAACCTTTGTCGACCAAGAAAAGGCATTTGATAGAGTAGATAGAAACAAGCTGTGGGAAATCCTTAAACAATATGGTGTGAGTACACATCTAACAAACCTATGTAGAAGTTTATACAACAACAGTGAATGCATAGTGAGAGCAACTGTAGGACACTCAGAACCCTTCACCATAAGATCTGGAGTACGACAAGGTTGTGTCCTGTTCCCTCTCTTGTTCATAACATATATAGACAACATATGTAAAGAAACCAGCCAAACAGAGGCCGCAAAAATACCGCATGACGAGAACACAGAAGAAGAACCATCTGCAAATCTAACCATTAGAGAACTCCTGTTTGCGGACTACCAAGCACTAATAGCAAAATCAGAAGCTGAATTACAAGACCACATGAATAGTCTAATCGAAATGTGTAGGGAACATAACATGAAAATTAGCGCAAGCAAAACAGAGGTAATGACTATAACTAAAGAAGAAAAAACAACAACAATTCACCTAAACGAACACCCCTTGAAACAAGTAAAGGGTTTCAAGTACCTAGGAAGTATAATATCATCAAATGGCAGATCAGAGACGAGATTGAAAATTCAAACCAACTCATTGAACAAATGGCACCAATACTAAAGAACAAACATGTATCAATAACTACTAAGAAAGCACTTTACAATACAATCTTCCTACCAACTCTATGCTACCAATGCTAAACCTGGACAATGACAGAAAAAGAGAAAAGAAAAATCACAGCAACAGAAACGAGATTCCTGAGAATATACCCAACGTATCAAAAAGAGATAAGATCAGAAATGAAGAAATCAGGACTAAAGTGGGGGTTATAGCAGCACTAGAATTTATTAGAAAGCAGCAAGGCAAATGGTTTGGCCATGCAATTAGGCTACCAGTCAACAGCATACCACAACAAGCAATGATGTACAGACCAGATGGAAACAGAGGAAGAGGCCGACCACGTAAATATTGGACGGAGGGAATAGCAGTCCATAATTGGGAACTCTCACGATTTTTATACTTCACCTCGACACCGCAAGGTACAAGAGGAACATGATGAGATGAGATGAGATGATGAGACGAGAGGCATTGTAGAACATCGTGACAACTGGAAAGATCGAGGGGAAGAGAGGCAAAGGCAAACTAAGAGAAATGATGCTGGATGGATTGAGACGGTGGCATGGAGGCATATCAACAGCGGAGCTGATCCAAAAAACCAAAGACCGAGATCTGTGGAGAGTCATGAACGCCTACGCCATCCGACATGACACTTGATGATGATGAAGGTGTATTTCTGTGTTTCCAAGACAAATGAAATGACAAAAGTTATTATGTCATAAGACTTTAGCCTCACAAGATCAAACAGCTGATTTTACAGTTGAATAAGCGATAATATGGAAAAAGCCTCTTCTTCATAATCTGAGTTTTGTCTTCTAAGAAGTAACGGAACATCAAACAGGAGCCATCCATACCCAATGTAGACTCCACATCCCATAACAGAGATGGCCCTGATAGCTTATCCTTCTGAATAAACCTTGATTGCTGATGCTGGACAGCTAGTTCTGGTTTTTCTATACATGTCTTCATTTATGTTTGTTGTTGATTGTTATAACAAGGATTCATCAATTTCCCTTTCTTTAACGATCAACGTTTTCTAGTATCTATGTAAGCATGGTCCACGAACAGGATGGTTCGCTTTTCGTCTGCACAGGATCCCAGAGATTGGCTCGTCTCGAAGAGTTGCTCCAGTGGGCTAGATGTCCACTCCGTTACTGATGAAATCAGTGTAGTCTTCTAGAACATGCTCTGGGGCTTGTTTTGGTGCTCCACGGCTACATCTATGAAAACTCCAGCTGATCCTGTCGTGTTTCTTTCTCTAGAACCACGGCATCATCTGTTTCCCCACTCTTTCACCCCTTTACCAATTTGTGAATTTACACGTTCTTTTTTTTTTTTTCCATTGCTGTCATCAGAAGAATGCATGCACCGAAATGCAATTAACAATGAAGTATGCTTTTCATCATTGTTGAGTAAATTGTACACGTTGGGTGATTTATTCAACAGAATACACAGCTGTTAAATGCAAACGCTGTCATTGTCTATTTCATGTTATCTCACTGTTGTAACATTCGAATTCCATTTACCTCTGTATAGATTAAGTTAATTTACTGTTCACGTCAATAATTAAACTTCGTGTACTCGTTATTATCCAGATTCGACCGCGCGTTGTAATTATGTTTCGTTTAGTTGCTCACAAAATTCAGACGACCGATTTTAATGTTTCAGAGTTTACTGCTTTATCCAGGGTTTTATATCATGTTGTAATCAGCGTTTGATTGTCGGTGAGCTAAACTAGCGCAAAAATTTATCGTCCCGTCCTGTTAACTATTACCGTTAACTGGTATAGGAGGATGTAGCAAATTAAAGCTCGGTTTTATGGTCTTATCGATTATTGAAAGAATCCTTGAGGCTATTGACACAGTATGGGGAAATAAACAGGTATTGATCGATACTCGTAGAAGGTGACGCTAACATAGCGATTATAGTACATACCGCACAATATTCAAATTGAAAGCTGTATTTACCAACCTAGATTCGTTACACGGCCAACAGAAAACACAGAATGAAAATAGAAACCCAAATACCAAATAAAACAAAAAAAAACATGTGTTTTAATGACAGACATGCATCTATCTAGATATTTAGATGAAGAGACAAAGAGGCAGACAACCAGACAGCTTCATAGTAGGATAAACAAACATACAGTTGCTTATATATCTGCCTAGATTTGGTATTTCATCTTGTACCGGTGATTTGTTCAATGGGGCTAATCTGATGGCTTCTTTAATTTCGTTAGTATGTCTGGTTCTAGTTCTTCAGTGGCATCTGTGTAGGTTTCTAGAATTCCTGTGACATCTGATGGGATGTTGAGAAGTTGTTCAAAATACTGCTTCCATTTTATTAGGATTTGTTTTAGTTCACTTATTAGTTCTCCATTTTCGCTGTTAATTATTTCAGTTGGGTTAAAGGGTTCTCCTCTGGTTCACATTGCACTTATCTTTTTGTAGAAGTTTCTAGTTGCCTCCTTGAAGTTTTTATTTAGGGTTTCTCCATACTCTTCCTAGTCTTTTTGTTTTTCCCTCTTTACTATTCTACTCACATGTCTTCTCGCTATTCTATATTCTGTGTAATCACATTCCTGTTTGTTCTTCAACCACTTTTTATATTTTTTCCTTTTTGTCTTTTACCGCTTTCTTTACCTCCGCGTTCCACCAACCTGTTATTTTCTTTATCCGTGTTTTGCGTTTTTTCGTGGTTCCACATGTTGTTTTTATTCATCTCGTCTGTTTACCTCTTTCTTATTGTTGTATATAATGTGCTAGTTTCATTAGCCACTTTCAGGCAGTAGTTGTTAGTTATATTTCATTTGAGTTAAAATCACTCCACAATTCGACCTCGTTACACTCTTGCCGTGTAATCCTATATTTTACTCTTGATTAAAGAAACCTGATGGAAAATGAGGCAGCCGATAAATTTGCAAACAATGTGAGCCAAAAAGGCGAAATGATAAGAAAAGTGAAACATATTCTGAAAAACAACTCAGCAGAAAAATGGTTAAACATGTTTACAAAAGGCAAGAAGATCTGGCCTAAGGGCTTTCAGCATCAAAGAAACTTTTCTTTGCGTTGTGAAATTGATAAGAATTTCTGAGATATATTCCAAGTATACAGCTCTGATCTGTGTGCTTGTTTAATTAATAAGCCAGGTTTCGTATTATATCTAGATATATGAATCACAGAGCTGTCGTATTTGCCCATTCCTCAACTACATTATCATCATCGTCATCCTTATTATTTTCACTGTCACCGTCATCATAATTATGTTCATCATCACCATCACCTGACCGTCTTGACAGATGATAATTTTTACAAGCACAAAGCCTGGGCTGAATGGTAAAGACAATGTGCTGCATATGCAGCATTATTTCTCTCCCTCTCTCTCTCTCACTCTCTCTCACTCTCTCTCCCTCTCCCTCTCGGCCAGCCTAGTTTGGAGGAAAGGTAATACCAATACATCTAGAACAATACACGCTACAGAAGCCGCCGGATCAGCAAAGCAATGCTCTAACTGTCCGCCTGTCGGAGCTTCCATCCTAGATCATCCAAGACCACGGCTTAAGGCTTGGTCTGCCCTGCCATGACATTCAGTCTTTAGGTTTCATTTCCTCGCACCAGGATAAGGCTTGTACCCTCTCAGTTGCGCTCCTTCACCCGAAGCAGCTGGCACAATACATGGTGTAGGGTTTGGTGAGCGCCGCCCAATGTTCTGCGCTAACAGAAAACAGATACTACCGACTAGTGTCATACGGTAGATCAGTTATATATGTCTAAGACCTGACACTATGACTATATATATATATATATATATATATATATATATATATATATATATATATATATATATATGTATGTGTGTGTGTGTGTGTGTGTGTGTGTGTGTGTGTGTGTGTGTGTTATTTAGAGACAGCGTCGAAACAAAAACAAAAAATGAATAGTTAAATATCAGACTTACATTACATTCGAACAAACAAAGGAATAAATAACACCCACACGCATACTGGATCACTCATCGAAACCACACGGGTAAGATAGCTGTAATTTATGGGACATTTCAATAGAAGAGGTGGAATAGAGATAATACTCTTATTCTGAAGCATATTAGCCAATAGAGGCAAATGGAGACGTAAACAGACGTATTTGAAACAAGGTTAAACGTATACGAGACAAATAATAATATAAGGACTATTAACTCCATTAAAATAACAAGGGCAGACGGGACTGGAGGGTGATGATTGTTTATGTCAGTTTAAGGTCTGGCTCCCGAGGAAGTCGAATCTCAGAGTACTAGCAATGGTTACAGTTGTTCAATTTTTGTTAATGTTGTTGTTGTTGTTTGTGAATCGTCTAAAAGACTGAGTTTTAACTCTTTAGCCCAATGCACTAGTGTTCAGGTTGCATCTATTGGAGTGTGATTGGTGTAGAGATCTCCTCCCAACACGGTACCGAGGTACCATCTCCTGGGAGATTGTGTTGCAAATCATTAATATGCATAAGCACAGCATATACAGACTAATTCAGATCAAGCTTAGGCTGGTGATGTTTCCTGCATGGGGTTTTGAGTACTTTGTGTCGACAGAGTCCAAACCATGTCCTAGGAGGAAAAGTTGTTGATTAAATTAAGTGTATTATCTATATTATTCATACTTTTGACGTCATTGCCTGAAGAAGAAGGTGAGGAAGAAGAAGAGGAAGAAGAAGAAGAAGAAGAAGAAGCAGAAGAAGAAGAAGAAGAAGAAGAAGAAGAAGAAGAAGAAGAAAAGAAGAAGAAGAAGAAGAAGAAGAAGAAGAAGAAGAAGAAGAAGAAGAAGAAGAAGAAGAAGAAGAAGAAGAAGAAGAAGAAGAAGCAGAAGAAGAAGAAGAAGAAGAAGAAGAAGAAGAAGAAGAAGAGGAAGAAGAAGAAGAAGAAGAAGAAGCAGAAGAAGAAGAAGAAGAAGAAGAAGAAGAAGAAGAAGAAGAAGAAAAGAAGAAGAAGAAGAAGAAGAAGAAGAAGAAGAAGAAGAAGAAGAAGAAGAAGAAGAAGAAGAAGAAGAAGAAGAAGAAGAAGAAGAAGAAGAAGAAGAAGAAGAAGAAGAAGAAGAAGAAGAAGAAGAAGAAGAAGAAGAAGAAGAAGAAGAAGAAGAAGAAGAAGAAGAAGAAGAAGAAGAAGAAGAAGAAGAGGAAGAAGAAGAAGAAGAAGAAGAAGAAGAAGAAGAAGAAGAAGAAGAAGAAGAAGAAGAAGAAGAAGAAGAAGAAGAAGAAGAAGAAGAAGAAGAAGAAGAAGAAAAGAAGAAGAAGAAGAAGAAGAAGAAGAAGAAGAAGAAGAGAAGAAGAAGAAGAAGAAGAAGAAGAAGAAGAAGAAGAAGAAGAAGAAGAAGAAGAAGAAGAAGAAGAAGAAGAAGAAGAAGAAGAAGAAGAAGAAGAAGAAGAAGAAGAAGAAGAAGAAGAAGAAGAATTACAGCAACAACAACAACAAGAACAAGAACAAGAAGAACCAGAAGAAGAAAAGTAAAGAAGAAGATGGAGGAGCAGAGATGGATGAGAAGGGGGAGGAGGAAGAGGGGTAGGAGGAGGAGGATACTAATAATAAGAATAAGAACATGAAGAAAAACAATTAACACACACACACATGTGTGTGTGTGTGTATGTGTGTATGTGTGTGTGTGTGTGTGTCATCAATCTTTATTGATGACGCCGAACTAGAGATGGTAGACCATTTTACATATCTAGTATCAGCGGTAAATAGCAAATTATCCCTAGATCAGGAAATCAACATCAGGATTGGTAAGGCTGCACCAACAATGAACAGGTTAAGAAAAAGAGTCTGGGAGAACAGGAAGCTTACTGCCAAAACAAAAGTCCTTGTCTAT
The DNA here is from genome assembly GCA_963921405.1 of Cepaea hortensis. Classification (NCBI taxonomy): domain Eukaryota; kingdom Metazoa; phylum Mollusca; class Gastropoda; order Stylommatophora; family Helicidae; genus Cepaea; species Cepaea hortensis. The sequence goes on along the minus strand of OY992876.1, from coordinate 37,404,752 downwards.
CAAACCTGTGTCCTTAGTACTCTTCTTTATGGCAGTGAAACCTGGACAACTTACTCACACCAAGAGAAACGTTTAAACAGCTTTCATATGCGGTGTCTGCGAAAAATTCTTTGGTATTAATTGGCATGACAAAATAAAAAATACTGAAGCGTTGGAAAGATCAGGTTGTGTGACGGTTTATTCCATGCTCAGTCTTCGTAGACTTAGATGGAAAGGACATCTTAGAAGGATGGATGATGGTAGAATACCAAAGGTCATCTTTTTTGGTGAATTACAGATGGGTAAGAGATCTTAGGGTCGGCCTCTACTACGATACAAAGATGTGTGTAAGCGGGACATGATTGATACAGGCATTGATAATGCACACTGGGAGCAAGTCGAAGCTGAACGTGTTGCATGGAGGGCAAACATCAGAAATGGAATAAAGACAAAGGAGAAAATTATTGCAAATAAGTCTCACACTGAACGTGTTAGACGTAAGATGGTGCATGATGGTGGAATTGACCACGTGTTCACATGCACCCACTGTGAACGAACATTTACAGCGCGAAATGGCCTTATCAGTCACATTCGCTACCGCCATGGGTAATAGTTATTATACCTTTTTAAGTACAAACTATCGTCTGTCAAGACGGCAATGTGTCAATGAATATATATGTGTGTATATATATATATATATATATATATATATATATATATATATATATATATATATATATATATATATATATATATATATATATATATATATATATATATATATATATATATATAATGTACTATCCATTGGCACCTTGCCGTCTTGACAGACGATAGTTTGTGCTTTAAAAAGGCATAATAACTTTTACATATGGCGGTAGCGAATGTGACTGACAAGGCCAATATGCGCTGTAAATGTCCGTTCACAGTGGGTGCATGTGAAGACGTGGTCATTTCCACCATCATGCACCATCTTACGTCTCAAACTCTCGGTGTGCGACTTATCTGCAATAATTTTCTCCTTTGTCTTTATTCTATTTCTGATGTTTGCCCTCCATGCAACACGTTCAGCGTCGACTTGCTCCCAATGTGCATTATCAATGCCTGTATCAATCATGTCCCGCTTACACACATCTTTGTATCGTAGTAGAGGCCAACCCTGAGATCTCCTACCCATCTGTAATTCACCAAAAAAGATGTCCTTTGGTATTCTACCACCATCCATCCTCCTAAGATGCCCTATCCATCTAAGTCCACTAAGACTGAGTATGGAATAAACTGTCTCACAACCTGATCTTTCCAATACTTTAGTATTTTTGATTTTGTCTTGCCACTTAATACCAAGAATTCTTCGCCGACATCGCATATGAAAGCTGTTTAAATGTTTCTCTTGGTGTGAGTAAGTTGTCCAGGTTTCACTGCCATAAAGAAGAGTACTAAGGACACAGGCTTGATAGACAAGGACTTTTGTTTTTACAGTAAGCTTCCTGTTCTCCCAGACTCTTTTTCTTAACCTGTTCATTGTTGTTGCTGCCTTACCAATCCGGATGTTGATTTCCTGATCTAGGGATAATTTGCTATTTACCACTGATCCTAGATATGTAAAATGGTCTACCATCTCTAGTTCGTCGTCGTCAATATAGATTGATGGTACCCCATGTGCACCTTGTGACATAATCTGTGTCTTCTTTTTGCTGATTGTTAAACCAAATTCAGAACAAGCATTGGAGAATGCAGATAGTAGACATTGCAATTCTTCCTCAGAGTGGGTCGTAACTGCAGCATCATCTGCAAAAAGTAACTCTCTGATCAGTACCCTCATAATTTTGGTCTTAGCCTTCAATCTAATGTAGTATAATGCAATAAAATCTTTTCAGGCGATGGGATCATGGGAAGGCTGACACACCACAAATATAAACTTCCGGCGTCGTCCATTACACGTCATGTCTTGGAAACCGGTCATGTAATTGATAGAGACAGTCTTTTCGCGTGTTGTTTCATTACAGTTTGCAGAAGCTCTAATGATCCATCTACATAGGCCAATTTTGTGCAAACAGTAAGACATAGTAGTCAATCTAAAATTACAATAGTAAACAATTGATATTACTGTGCGAAAATGTGTCTATTCCAGCTTGGAACGATGTATCTAGTTATTTTACAGTACGTTGTGTGGCATCTGCAGTATGTACCTGACGAGATGCAGCGAAATATGCCAGGCAATAAATCGCACATTCTATCGTTTGTGTCTTCGTTATTCAAATCTTTTCTTTTGTTTCTTGACAGTGCCATTATTATTATTATTATTATTATTATTATTATTATTATTATTATTATTATTATTATTATTGACGCTATTGTTGATGCTGTTGTCGCTGTTGTCGCTGTTGTCGCTGGTTGTATGTTTTTCTTTCTTTGTTTTTGTTTTCATGGCGTCAGCTGAGTAAAATAATGTAATCGTTCAATCAAAATTCGAGTGTTTAATGACGCATTGAAGTTTTGACAAGATCATCTTGAATAACCCTCTGGCCATCTGAGTGTTATACAATTTTTTTCATACCATATTATTTTCGTGTCATTTTGTTCCCGGTGCTCGGTAACCAAGGGTCATTCTACCCTGGACTATTGTTTTTATACACGGTCTTGACAATTGCAATGGGCATGCTTACAACGAAATGAAGCAACTAACACTTCAAATGGGGAACAATAAGGCTAACTAGTTGCTGATAAGGAAGCTTTAAGAATTTAACACATAATGATTAGTGTTGTCAGAAATGAACTTTTTGTTTTGTCAGAAATGTATTATTCTATTCGTATTGTCAGAAATGTATTATTCTGTTCCTATTGTCAGAAATATATTATCTCATTAGTATTATACAAATTGACTGTATCATTCGTATTGTTAGATATGTATAATCTCATTCGCGTTGTCAAAAATGAACTTCCATATTCTTAATGCCATTCGTATTATCAAAAATATACTATCCTATTTTTATTATCAGAAAAGTACAATCGCATTCTTAATGGCAGAAATATACTATTTCATTCGTATTACAGAAATGTGCTTTGTTGTCATGGTAATTCACGTTTTTTTAAATCTATATAATTGTGTCTTTATTGAAACTGGAGGAGCAATACAATTCCCTTGATTCAACTTCAGATTCCATTTGGATGACATGTGAAGTATGAAATCATGTATCAACATAACTGTACTAGGAATATCTCCCAGGATGTCCGTCCCCTTCTTAAGTAGCCAACGAAGAGTTCTTATGCTTATGGTACAACTTGCAGAGTGATTGAATGTCCGCTATCATTTTTATCTAACAGGTGAATGTTGACCTGACCCTCTGCTCACTCCATACTGAATCAGACCCTCCAAATATGGGTCCTTTCTTTTGCTGCTTTTCTACTCGATACCAGAGAGCCTTCACGTGTCACTTTGGTCTTAATCTAGCTCGACTTCTAAAGGTGTTGCAGAAACTAGTCTATCAGCCTGTTCATGTATTCGCATACCCGAATGCCCTGAGCAGGAAATCCATGATACGCTCTTCACCTTCATCTTTTAAATCGATTCCAGCCACTCCACTCAGAAAATACCAGTTTCTGTTTTGTGTAGTAAGCTTTGTGGGCCTTTTACAAACACCTCATGTTATTCTGTCATTTTCACCAGCCATCGGAATGTAGTCGTGACATCTTCAACCTCCATTATTATTATTATTATTATGTGTGTGTGGGTGGGGAATGTGTGGTCGATGGAGACGTGGTTGGGGGATGGGTGGTTGGATGTGTGGGTGGGGAGAGGATGTGTGTGTTAGGATGTGTATGTGGGTGGGCGTGGGATGTGTGGGTTGGTGGGGGATGTTTGTGGGTGACGAGTGTATTTTGGTTGGGGGAACAGGTGAGGGCAGTGTGTGTGGGTGGGGGATGTGCGGGAGGGGGATGGGTCGGTTGGTGGGGTATGTATGTGTCCCTGGGTGTGTGTGTGTGTGTAGGTGGGGGTGTGTGTGTGGGTGGGGTGATGTATGGATAGGTGGGAGATGGGCCTCATAACATGGTAATTTGTCTTGATTATGTTTACAACATTCATTTCACAATGTTTATTTTTCTTCCTATTTAAGTGTATAATGCTCTTGATGAACTAAAGACGAGTGATTGGAAGGGCCGAATGTAAGACGGGTCTGCGTGCCCAATTTGTGACTCTTTTAAAATAAAGTTGATTTGATTTGATTTGATTTTGATTTGTTAGAAGTAGTGACATAAAGCGAGACTCATCTTTTTTTTTTTTTTTACAAGCGGCCCTAGACTTTTGCAAGGAAACCCTGCAACGGAATGACACAACGTACATATTTAAAAATTACCCGTAGAAAATTCCCCCTTCGTACAGGCTACAATTATTGTTTAGAATCAACTTCCAGCAACTGGAACTCAAATAGATTCGTCGTCATTCAACAACTACAGAAGTAGCAGGTTAGCCTTAACGCCCCCCCCCCTCCCCTCCCCCCAATACTAATTAAATTACGAGGAAATATTGGAACCTCTGAGATTTGAAAATGAAGAAAAGAAGAAGTAGAATAAAGATATCCAATGGAGCCTTGTCTGTAAGAAGTATGGCCAGGATAAAAGACGAAACTTGCAGAGAACTCGGTGAAGCATCCCTCCCCGCCAAAAAGATGGAATGCTCTCGCCAGCGAAAGGGGTCTCAGACTTACAGACTGGAGTGAGTAGGATGTATCCTTCGAGGGGGAAAGGGATGAATACTGTAACTTATTTTAAAAAACAAAAGTCGCTTAAAGTCGACAGGGTCGACTTCATTGCACCGGGTTTTATCCTACATGGCTAAGTCTCTTTCCGCAGCGCGGAAAGCGTCGCACAAAGCACGAACTCCGTAGATCCACCGACAACCCCCAGGAGTCTCCGAAAAAAATGCGCTCGTGAACCGAAGGATGTGGCCCGGATTCGAACCCACAACCTTTGGAGCCTGAGTCAGACAGCTTGACCACTTCGCCACGGAGACTCCCGTGTCAATTCTGATTGGTGTCGGGAACGGAGAAACCGAACAAAAATAGCTCTTAAGTAATTGTGAAATGACCCAAAGACAAGATATCACCTTTTATATTCCTCGAATTGAAATCTATAAAATTTGTTTGATCCTTTGTGTTGGGTAAGTTAACACTTTAACTTGAAATACGTTCGTAATCGACAGAAAGATGGGAGCGAAATTAAGTTGTGATATGTTAGTTGCTGGCAAAGAAATTCCTAACAGCAGTTGAGTAAACATTGTCTCCCTGGCTATAATCCCTCATAGCCCGTCGTTATTGTGATGAAAAAAAAAACCTGGATACATCCGAACATGTCTCTCAGCAAATGTCTATGATACTTTGGGGGTTTCGGAGCTGGAAGAAAGGGGTGCTTTGTAAGGCATTCTCCGTGGAAATGGTACGCCAGGTGGGTCGGGAGGAAGGTCACTACATCAACCTGTCCCATAGATGGTAGCCTATTTCATGTTTGAAACGACACGAACGCAATACCTGGGACATATAAGCACTGCCTGGGACATGAAACGAATGCCTGCGACATGAAAGCAGTGCTTGGGACATGAAAGCAATGCCTGGGACTTTATAAGTAATGTTTGAGACATGAAAGCAATGAATGGGACATGAAAGCAATGCCTTGCACATGAAAGCAATGCCTGAGACATAAAAGCAATGTCTGGGGCATGATAGCAATCCCTAGGACATGAAAGCAATGTCTGGGACATGAAAGAAATGTTTGGGACATGACAGCAATATCATCTCGAACACGAAAGCAATGCATGGAACATGAAAACAATGTCTGGGACATGAAAGCAATGTCTGGGACATGAAAGCAATGTTTGGGACATGAAAGAAATGTCTGGGACATGAAAGCAATATCATCTTGAACACGAAAGCAATGCATGGGACATGAAAGATATGTCTGGGACATGAAAGAAATGTCTGGTATATGAAAGCAATACCTCGTACGTGAAAGCAATGTCCGGGACATTGAAAGCTGAAACTAAGGCTTCCAGGGGGTTCACCAGGCTACTAACAACCAGTCAGAGAATCCTGATACACACCTGCATGTACTCTGGATTGCTTTGTTGATTCAAAAACCACGTTTCCACGTCTGCGTGACAAACTCGAGAACTGAGTTCGGTTTTAGTTGATCTCTTTCTATTTGGATATTGATATCAAAATAAAATAGAGGCATTTTTGTCAGCAAAATATGGTAATAAACAACAACAGCATTCTCGCTGTAAAAAGAAAGAAAGAAAGAAAGAAAGAAATAAAGAACAAAAGTAAACAAGGGAGAAAGAAAGAAATAACGCCATCCCTAACAAGCATTAAAACGTCATATGGGTTTCGGCTGTAAAACTGTAGCCCACTTTGAAGACACCGAAGGAGAAAATATCTCTGGGCGAGACATACAGAAGAAAGAAAGAAAAAAAGAAAGACAGAAAGACAGAAAGACAGACAGAAAGAAAGAAAGAAAGAAAGAAAGAAAGAAAGAAAGAAAGAAAGAAAGAAAGAAAGAAAGAAAAAACACCATCTCTAACAACCATTAAAGCGAAATTTGGGTTTCGGCTGTAAAACTGTAGCTAGCCCACTTTGAGGACACCGAAGTAGAAAATATCTCTGTGCGAGACATACCAAAGAAAGAAAGAAAGAAAGAAAGAAAGAAAAACGTGAAAGAAAGAAAGAAAGAAAGAAATAAATAAAGAAAGAAAGAAAGAAAGAAAGAAAGAAAGAAAGAACGAATGCCATCCCTAACAACCATTAAGGCGACATATGGGTTTCGGCTGTAAAACTGTAGCCCACTTTGGGGACACAGAAGAAGAAAATGTCCCAGGGCCGAGACATACAAATGACTAGAAAGCCACCAAATCTCCAAAGACCGACTCCACTCACGTGCTATGCTCGTTGAAACAGCTTTCACGTCTCCCTTGCATCGTTTGGGTTATTTCTCGCCACCTGGTATCTCTGACAATTTGATCAAAATTGGATTTTCTAGCTGAGCTTTCTGCTAATTTCTTGTGTTTCAATACAGTTTGCGCTCGGGTAGCTCAGCCGTTAGCGAGTTGGTTTTTGTGGTTATGTGATTTGGGCAAAGAGATGAAAATAAGGTTTGCGTGATTGCTGCAATTCGATTCGTAAAATGGTTGGCTGGCTGAACCAAGATGGGGAAGAAAGAGAAGACTCTGGGAAAGGAACAGGTCACCATACCCCATGAAGCTGAGAGCTGGACTATTCGTATCCCTCATTACTTCACACCTCTACTGTGGTTCTGAATAAAATACAAAGAATACATGGACAGGCATGAAAACCAGTGAGTAAGTCTTACAAGTGGCAAATGAAGCCCATAAACTGATTAGGGAAATTAGTCGTAGACAGTCAACATATTTGGGTACGTTATGAGAAGAAATAATCTAGAGAACTTGGTGACAACTGGCAAGATTAAGGGGAAAAGAACAAGGGGAAGGCAAAGATGTGAATACCTGGATGGCTTGACCACATGGCAAGGTCAGGACAAGAACACAAAGCTGATTCACGACTCTGGTGATTGTGAAGACGACGAAACATGACTGCCCACGCTTACCGGCATGGCACATTATGAACTGCAGTTTAAGCTGTATGGCTGCATGGGTTATTACAGGGTGTATTTATAATGACTGTGCAGTGTTTGAAAATATTGCCGGTCCAAGTTTTGTATTTACCTATTATGTTGCATGAACTTTACAGAGGGTGCATACAAAACTTGGACCGGCAATATTTTCAAACACTGCACAGTCATTAAAATCCATTTCCGGCATGTGCCATGCCGGAAAACGTGGGCGGTCATGACTCGCCATTTCACTCTATCACCAGAATCATGGATCAGCTCAGTGTTCCTGTCTCGACCATGCCATGTGGCCACGCAATCCAGGTATTTACTTCTCGGTCTTCTCCTTGGTTTGTTCCCTTCGACCTTGCCAGTTGTTACCAATTTCTCCAATTCATTTCTTCTCATAACATGCCTAAAAGATTTTGACTGTCTATGTCATTTCTCTAATCAATTTACTATTTTCATTTGTTTCCTGTAGTACTTGGTCATTGGTTTTTCTGTCTGTCCATGCTATTCTTTGCATTCTCCTCAGAAACCACAATTCCACAGCTATCAAATGATTTTCAGCTTGATTGCTCATTGTCCAAGTTTCACATCCATACAAAAGTACAGGCTCTATGTAGCACATCAACACTCTTTTTCCTGTTTCAAATGATACTAAAATACACACTATATAATATTATATATACGACCAAGTCAGGTAAAGGACCCCGTGTTCCGTCTTTTACGTCACATTGGGCACAAGATGCTCTACCTATATTTCTCTCGACCAATCCGCACCCGGTGGAGGCGATGTGATCAGTAATACACCGGCCACTTTTACTTTTAAAATCATTTTCTGGTACCTATACTAGGCTGTCTAGACATGGAAACCCTCGTCAATGTTAACAATCTCTCCTTTGTAGATTCGAACCTGGTTCCACCAGGCCGGCAGGCGAGCGTCTAATCACTAGGCTACACTGGCTTCCATTATTATATGTGATGTCATTTTATTTAGAACGTTTAATTCAGAGATAATTATTTGTGTAACCTAAAATGTCATAAACTTGTGATCATGTGCGAATAAAGGGACACCCTGTACCTGAATATGTGCGTTATCTGACCCTCTGCTGATTTACAGAACACCGAGCTAGACTCCTGCCATACATCCAGGTCGTAGAGGTGGATAAATGGCCATCAAAAAGTCTGAGTCGGGAATTTGGAAGTTAATGAAACCCAGAGATCAAGTGACCATAAACCACGAAGCGACAAAGACTCATCAGCCCAGTCCTAAATCATGGGTAAATAACTCATGCCCATAGATTGTTTTCCCTACTAAATGACGAATCGATTCAAATATCCATCAACTGTGTTATCTCGTGTCCGACTAAATGACAACTAGGTAAAAATACCCATCAACTGCATTATCCAGTAAATGACGAATCGGTGCTATAGAAGAGAATCTTAATGCACGTGCAATTTTCTCAACATCTGAGAGAAGACCATGATTGTTCTAAACTTGCTACATCGAAAGCCCATCTATAAACAATTAGTCCTTAAATACACATAAATGGTGAAACAACATATCCCTCTGCCCTGTCTCTGTTGTTGTCACAAGTAAATTATCTATTACATCTTGAACCCATACACTTTGCAGTCTCCCATCTTCTCCGCATCCCCGTAACACTTCCCTCCATAATTATCTTTAAAAGACTTTCATGTATTTTTCCATCCAACATGTGTGGAAAGCGTGGGCGGTCATGACTCGGCATTTCACTCGATCACCAGAGTCGTGGATCAGCTCAGTGTTCCTGTCTCGACCATGCTATGTGGCCAAGCCATCCATGTATTTACTTCTCGGTCTTCCCCTTGGTCTGTTCCCTTCGATCTTGCCAGTTGTCACCAAGTTCTCCAGTTAATTTCTTCTCATAACATGACCAAATAAATTTGACTGTTTACGTCTAATTTCTCTAATCAATTTACGATTTTCATTTGTTTCCTGTAGTACTTGGTCACTTGTTTTTCTGTCTGTCCACGGTATTCTTTGCATTCTCTTCAGAAACCACATTTCTACAGCCATCAGACGTTTTTCAGCTGGACTGCTCATTGTCCAAGCTTCACATCCATACAAAAGTACAGGCTCTATGTATCCCCTCAACACTCTATAAGTGATGTTGAATGAAAGAATGTATGAGAGGAACGAAAGAAGAAGGTAGAATTTCATACCGGCCTGCGTGCCCACTTCTTAACCCTTTGAAAATAAAGATTGTTCGTTCGTTCGTTCGTCCGTTCTTTTTCTCGTTTAAATTGACATCTTTTTATTAGTCAGTATGTTTTTCATCTTGCTAAAGGCTACTTTCGCCATGGCGATTCTTGTTCTAATATCTTCTGGGCATCTCCCCAAGATATTATGACTGTTCCGAGATAATTGTACCAATTCACTTGCTGAAGAATATTCCCATTTACTTGTATATTACATTGTGGTATTTATTTCTTCCTAGTGACGACCATAATCTGTGTCTTTTTACAATTTAATTCTAATCCCATTTGTTCACTGTGTGCAACAACCGCATCTACTAATTGTTGCAGATCCTGCTAATTGTCTGCAATCAATGCTGTATAATCTACATATCTAATGTTATTGATGTTTCGTCCTCCAATGATGATTGCATTTATATCTTCTACATTTCTGAAAATATTGTCACTGTATAGGGAAAACATATCTGGAGACATTTCACATCCCTGTCTGACACCTCTTTTAATAGGCTGATATTGTCCCACTTCATTATCAATCCTAATGGCAGCTTATTGTTTCCAGTATATGTTTATTATAAGTCTAATGTCTTTCCCATCAATGTGTAGATCTGCAAGCATATCTACCATGTTGACATGTCTTACTCTATCGAAAGCCTTTGTGTAGTCAATAAAGCAAAGATGTATATCTTTGTTTACTTCTACAGAAGGTTCAATAACTGATCGCAGCATATACACAGCATTTACTGTATCCTTTCCATCTACAAACCCACATTGTTCTTCCCTTATTTCAGGTTGTGTTTTTTTCCTCATTCTTTGCATGATAATTCGTAGCAGAATCTTCGTGACGTGACTCATTATACTAATTGTTCGATGTTGATCACATTGCAAGGCTCCTGATTTCTTTGGGATTGCAATAAATACAGAATTACATAATACAGAAGGTAAATCTCCAGTATCATATAATGTTTTCAGCAGTCTGGTGACTTGATCTATTCCATATTCTTCTAAAGCTTTAATCATTTCTGTCGTGATGTTATCTGAACTTGGGGTCTTGCTAGCTTTCATATGTTTAAGAACATTCCGAATCTCCATCTTCAAAATTGGCGGTCGTTTCATTATTAAATCGAATATCATACTGTTCATCTCTGTTATCATCATAAAGGTTTTTCACATAATCTGACCATACATGTAGAATCTGATCTTTTTCTATTATGATGTTTCCATCTTTAGATTTTAGACAGCCTGCTGATGTACTTGTTCTCTTATTAGTAAGTTCCTGAATTCTTTTGTGCACTTAATTGGTATTTTGACTGTTGTGTTTCAACTTCTATGCAATTTTTCTAAAGCCAAGCTTCTTCTGTCTCCTTATATAATATTCTGACCTGTCTATGAATTTCTTCATATTTGGCAGGATTATTTTTGCTGAGTCTTATTGTTTCCATTAGTTGTAAAATTTCTTCAGTCATCCATTTCTTACGACCCACCTTCTTTAATTTTGGAATAGTTGTTTCTGCAGCCAAACTTATTGAATTCTTCAACATTTCCCATTTATCATCCACATCTTGAAATAGGATCTCTGGATCAGACAATATATCAAATCTGTTCTGTACTTCTACGTTGAATTTTTTTTATTATTTACTTGTCATTTCTAAATGTACACCGATCATATTTAGTGTTTCCTGTTATATACTTGACTATCTTTAACTTTACCCTCAATGTACCTGTAAGTAATCTGTGATCACTAACTATAACAATCAACACTGGGAACTGTTTTTGCAATTGTGAACGTATTTCGAAACCTTCTGCTAATCAAAGTGTAATCAATCTGGTTCGTAATCCCTCGTCTCTTTCGTGTCCATACTCTTCTAGGGTGTTATTTAAACCAGGTGTTTCCTACAATCATTTCCTGCTCTTTTGCCCATTCTGCAAATCTGTATCTCTTTCTTTTCTCTCTCCCAAACCATGATTTCCTACTGTGTATCCATCACCTTGATTTCCTACTTTTGCACTGAAGTCATCTATTATGATCTTTATTTCTGAATTTTTACATTTCTTTAAAGCAGACTCTATGTCACTACAAAATGTGTTTTTACAAGTCTTAGTGTTATTTGTCTTGATGAACAATCTTCTTCATTAATGAGTACATTTTGAATATATTGTTCTGAAATGCATGTTTAATACTGATCTGTAACATTTGTACTCACAGACGGATATGGGTTTTTCATATGATTTGTTTAACATTCAAGTTTCCTCCCGTTTGTTGCTATAGGAAACATTCATCTTCTAGCTATTATGACTTTTGTTACTCCATCTATTAAAACCCATAAAGGCTTTAATTGCCCTAGTTCGTCTTATAACATGACCACCATTAATGTAGTGTCCTGTGAGGGCAAACATTTTTCTTTGTGAATTTGCCGTACTTGATCATTGATCTTCTTAGTTGTCTCTGCGTCTATAAGATTTCTTCTTAACATAACATCTATGTGTCCTTTAGTGCTTTTCGTATTCCTTATCCATTATTCTTCGTATTCCTTATCCATTATTCATAGACATACATTAGCTTGGGCATTATGTAATATCTTGAAACACTTGTTATTCGTATTCCATATCTATTATTCATAGACATACATTAGTACAGACATTATGTTGTACCTTGAAACATGTGTTCAAGCCTAAGGATTAGCATTTGTATCTGTATATTTATTTATCTTTCGTACTCTATTTCCATCCATCTGTCTATGTGTCTTTCTACACATGTAGTAATGTCATCTATCCATCTATCGAATTAATCATCCATCTAATTACCCATCCACTTATTTAGACAGACAACCAACCAGACTGTCAGGAAGACAATCAATCAGCCATTCAGACAAACAACCTCTGCATTTGCATCGAAATAGATTTATTTACTACATCGTGATGACTGGAACGGTAGAAGAAGCAGGGGCAGACCAGATAAATTATGGATGGACACGTGCCTCGTCTTCCAGGAACTATGCCTTCTTTTGTTGCTATTTCTAAATCCATGTCACGGCTGCTACAACCCACGGGATGCTGTTGGAGTATTTTCGGTGTTACGATCTTGTAAAATGGTATTAGTTTTGTCATTTTTGATCCACATCGATCCAAGAAATTTTCCTTGGTCATTTCCGGTTCAGCCGCTATGTTAAAATTATATACACGGATTACACGGAATAGGTCCATAACTACGATACAGATATATATATATATATATATGGGCATTATGTAATTCTTCATATTTGGCAGGATTACTTTTGCTGAGTCTTCTTGTTTCCATTAGTTGTAAAATTTCTTCTGTCATCCACTTCTTACGACCCACCTTCTTTAATTTTTGTTTCTGCAGCCAAACTGATTAAATCTTTCAACACTTCCCATTTATCATCCACATCTTGAAATAGGATCTCTAGATCAGACAATATATCAAATCTTTTCTGTACTTCTACGTTGAATTTGTTTAGTATTTACTTGTCATTTCTAAATGTACACAGATCATATTTAGTGTTTCCTGTTATATACTTGACTTTCTTTAACTTTACCCTCAATGTACCTGTAAGTAATCTGTGATCGCGTAATTGCGAACGTTGAGCATTATTATGTCATAGTCATGTGATAAGTACTGATCAATGAATAAAAAAGCACGTGCTTATCGTCCCATGATGCATAGGTTCTGTTTTTGACCGTTGAGAAAATGGCCGGGTTGATCCAAAATCCGCCCAAAGAAACTCAAAGAGCGGTGATTCAGTTTCTTTCATTTGAAGGATGTCGACCAGTGGACATTCATCGAAGAATGCAGGCAGCGTAAGGTAACAAATGTGTGTCGAAGACAACAGTGACAGACTGGTCACGAATGTTTCGGAAAGGACGTCAGTTCACGACAGATCTTCGACGGCCTGGTCCAGCGCATATTGTTGCAACAGAAAAAAAAACCATCGCCAAAGTTGGTGCAGCAGTACAGATGAACCATTGTCGAAGCATACGTTCGCTAGCGAAAGAATTTGATGTGTCAATTGGGACAATTCAAAATGCCGTTGGTAAGAAACTGCTATATCGGAAGGTGTGTTCACAGTGGGTACCACGGATGTTGACCGAACACCAAAAAAAGAGGAACGCATTGGATGGTGTTTGAACCTTTGCTGCGTTACAGAGTGGAGGGTGATACTTTTCTCTTCCGCATAGTGGCAGGCTATGAATCACGGTGTCACCACTTTAAGCAGAGCAGCAAAAGAGAGAGCATGCAATAGAAGCATGCTGGATCACCAAAAGCCAAAAAATTCAAGTTACAGGTTTCCACTGGTAAGGCTATCATTTTTTTTTTTACCATGAGGGCTATTGTTGGCCGACTTTAAAGAACCTGGTGTCAACGTCAACTCTACCCACTATTTGCAAACACTAGACAAGCTGCAAAATGCCATCAAAAATAAACGACCTGGCATGCTTTCTCGCTGTGTGATTTTGTTGCACGATAATACACGTCCGCATGTCGCAAAGATTGTGCAGGAAGCATTAGCAATGACGAAGGGAAATTCTGCAACATCCTACCTATAGTCCTGATTTGTCATCATGTGATTTTTATTTCTTCGGACCTCTAACAAATGCTTTCAAGGGGCAACGATTTCACACAGATGCAGACGTAATGAACGCGGTAAACACTTGGTTCAGTGAGCAACCACAATCAATTTTTGCGGACGACATTCACCGCCTACCTAAGCAATAGGATGCTTGCCTGAATGCCTACGGCGACTTCTTCTGACCAACCCATGGTGCATAATTCATTCAAAATGAATGCTTTGTTTAATTCTACCACACCTTTTAATGTTTCTGTCATGCTTTTGTAATAAAGTCATTGGAACGGATTTCAAATGAACGTCCCTAATATATATATATATATATATATATATATATATATATATATATATATATATATATATATATATATATATATATATATATATATATGGAGGAAGAATTGCAATGTCTACTATCTGCATTCTCCAATGCTTGTTCTGAATTTGGTTTAACAATTAGCAAAAAGAAGACACAGATTATGTCACAAGGTGCACATGGGGTACCATCAATCTTTATTGACGACGCCGAACTAGAGATAGTAGACCATTTTACATATCTAGGATCGGTGGTAAATAGCAAATTATCCCTAGATCAGGAAATCAACATCCGGATTGGTAAGGCAGCAACAACAATGAACAGGTTAAGAAAAAGAGTCTGGGAGAACAGGAAGCTTACTGCCAAAACAAAAGTCCTTGTCTATCAAGCCTGTGTCCTTAGTACTCTTCTCTATGGCAGCGAAACCTGGACAACTTACTCACACCAAGAGAACAATTTAAACAGCTTTCATATGCGGTGTCTGCGAAGAATTCTTGGTATTAAGTGGCAAGACAAAATCACAAATACTGAAGTATTGGAAAGATCAGGTTGTGTGACAGTTTATTCCATGCTCAGTCTTCGTAGACTTAGATGGATAGGACATCTTAGGCGGATGGATGATGGCAGAATACCAAAGGATATCTTTTTTGGTGAATTACAGATGGGTAAGAGATCTCAGGGTCGGCCTCTACTACGATACAAAGATGTGTGTAAGCGGGACATGATTGATACAGGCATTGATAATGCACATTGGGAGCAAGTCGCCGCTGAACGTGTTGCATGGAGGGCAAATATCAGAAATGGAATAAAGTCAAAGGAGAAAATTATTGCAGAAAAGTCACACACCAAGCGTTTGAGACGTAAGATGGTGCATGATGGTGGAAATGACCACGTGTTCACATGCACCCACTGTGAACGGACATTTACAGCGCAAATTGGCCTTATCAGTCACACTCGCTACCGCCATAGTTAAAAGTTATTATGCCTTTTTAAAGCACAAACTATCGTCTGTCAAGACGGCAAGGTGCCAATGTATATATATATATATATATTTTTTTTTTTTTTTCCGCGTTTCCATCCTGTTTCAGGATATTGCGGTCAACACCAGCGTCTTTCAGCTGTATGTTGATTCCTAGGCTAGATTACGCTCATCAGCACGCCACGACTTTCTGAGCGACCGGCTCCATACTCTCATAAGTCACTTTTGCGATTCGAACCACTGCTAATTCTCGTCGCGTCACGTGACGAGAGTATTCGGGGTTAGCGGAGAAAGCTGCTAACCCCTCGGCCACGAAGCCGGTATATATATATATATATATATATATATATATATATATATATATATATATAT
This sequence comes from Cepaea hortensis, assembly GCA_963921405.1. Classification (NCBI taxonomy): domain Eukaryota; kingdom Metazoa; phylum Mollusca; class Gastropoda; order Stylommatophora; family Helicidae; genus Cepaea; species Cepaea hortensis. Next base: position 37,388,665 of record OY992876.1, on the reverse strand, counting down.
ATATATATATATATATATTGGTCAAGTAGTGGTTTCGCCTGTGAGACCTGGGCACTTACTAAACAAGCTGAACAGCGCATAGATGCCTTTGAATATAAATGTTATAGACGAGATCTAAGAATATCTTGGGTTTAGACAAGAACAATTGCATCCATACTTCAAGAGCTGAATATTGAAGAAGGTTGGCTATTAAAGACGATAAAACAAAGAAAATTGAAATAATATGGTCACTTAGAATGTCACGAAAGTTTGGAGAGAACAATAATGGAGGGGTATATGCCAGGGATTTATCACGCAGATTCTTGTAGCGGGCGAGAACTGAAAGTGGTTCTAGCCCCACTGGTAACTTGCGGGATAACTAAGCCGGTCGCTCAGAAAGCAATGGCAAACTACTGAGCGTAATCTTGCCAAGAAATCAACAGACAGCTGAAAGATGCTGCTGTTGACAGCGATGTCCTGTAAAGGATATGCGAAGTAAAAAAAAAATAATATGCCTGGGAAGAGAGGACGAGGAAGGCCAAAGAGAACATGGGTGCAGGATGTGGCGGATGATCTCCAGATGGGTGTATCGGACGCGGGATATCTTGCTTATGATCGAGAGGTTTTCCGGAAGGTTGTTATGGGAGTGATGTTCTGCAAAGGACATGCTACTGAATGAATGAGTGGTTTCGTTGTGTGTTGGTTGTTTGTGTACTGACGAAGATATTGATACCAACGTATATGTTGCTACTTGTGATTGTGTTCTAGTCAAGCTAGCCGTCTACTACTTGTTGCTGTGTGATTCGTTCAAGAATCATTGTGCAATATTTAAGTTCAGCAGCGTCGGTGTTCTTCTGTAGAGATTGTGAAATGATCTATGATTTACATCGTAATGTTGTCATGAAAGATACATGTGCTCAACACGTCTACATCTTATTGTTTGCCAATGTTAAGTCATTGATTTCTCCTACTGGCTACAATCTGGATTGCTTTGGCCAGTCTCTTTCTCCCATCTTGTGATCAGGATGCAGTGTTGATAATAGTGGAGCGAAATATTAAAAGACATTTTAACTCATTATTTTTATTGTCTAATTGTATCGACATACATTTATTTACTACATCGTGACTATTGGAAAGATCAACGGTAGAAAACTCAGGAGCAGACCCAGAGAAATTATGGATGCAGTTGGACTGAAAAGAAAGAATATCATCAGTGTATGTGATCTAAAACATCAGAGACAATGATCTGTGGAGGCGCAACGATCTGCTATGCTAGTGTGCACGGCACGCGATGATGATGATAGCGATATGTTAAAAAAGAAAATAAAAAAATATCACGCCATTCTGCAAACATTGCACGGTGCACGATTTAACAAAAGAGAACAATGACCATAAAAGCAATGCTTGTTTGCCCTTTAATGCGCGTGCAACAAGCGTTATGTCCCTTTTTTGTTTAGATTTCAGCACATGACGTTCATCAAACACCAAACATCTTTTCAGCGCGTTCAGTCATGTATATGATATGCAAAATTTCCGTTTGAAATATGACATTATAATGTTTGTGTGCAACGAAGCAAGCTGTTAGCAAACATCGTAATCACGCATACTATCATACAACTGACATTTTATGTCTGTCCAACAATTCATGAAAACGACATTTAAGCCAGACTAACGCCCTTGATGATGGAAGAGTGATCACGATCTTGTCCACTCCGTACCCTTTGGGAACTTCAATTATTTATCCATTGGGTGCCGATATTGTTATGTGCATGTAATGGAAGAGCGCCATGCTCGTTTTGGAACTCGCTCCCTCTGCAATTACGTTGACACTTTCTAAACGCCGGTTGAAATCTTTAGCCAAAATGGCCTGTTGGTGGGCGTTATGGAAGTTTTCTGGAGGATTTCCTGCGAATTATCCCGTCATTAAATGGTTACTTCATTCTGTTCTGAGATGGGAAGTATAAATGATGAAAGATGGAAAGTGGACATATGAGGCCATAATGCAAGTTTGATACTAAACATCATGAACTACATGTTAATCGTTTCTATTGCATACATGTATTTATCATTGCTGCGGATTTCTACAATGCAAGTATTTAAGCTCAACCTATTAAAGTGAAAAAAACTTTTAACAGGTTGCTTTCGAAAAAAGTGAACAAAAGTAAACTCTGAAGAATAATAATTATCATCAACTTTAAAGACAACTTCAAGGTCATCATTGTTGGATTGCGAGAAAAACACAACACGATTTTAACTTAGGTCCAAGATTGGGTTATCTGATCTTTGTATACGTGTCAGTAGTTCCTGAACAGGGAAATACCTTACACAGTAATCCAACTTAAAATAATGAATGAAAACAAATATAACATCAACCAACTTCCTCATATCACACACACAAAATAAGAGTATGAAGATGCCATTTAAATGAAACACGCTGCAGCTATTGTTACAATAGATGACGTGAAGTTCCCAGTCAAGAGGAAGAATTCACATTGTACCATTGTCTGCAAATTAGAAATTTATCTCAGATTACGGTTTTAATGCTTGGAAGAATGTACCGCGCACAAACAAATGACACATGGCTGTGCAGTACCTTGATAGCCCAGCGTAACATATGATGATGATAATAATATTCGTGCTGATGGTTATAAATTCAGAAGCCACGATAGAGTTGCAGAAACGGCCTCTATCTCAATTCTATTCCCATAAATAATTTTTTTTGGGTAAAGTCACCAGAAATAAATACCAGCCAATCAAAAATGTGTTTCGTGTACTTTTGTAATATCACGAAGAAGCAAGTTAGCGATTTTTGTTCAATAACCTGTTTTTTCCGTCTTCGAATCTCTCTCTCTCTCTCTCTCTCTCTCTCTCTCTCTCTCTCACTCTCTCTCTCTCTCTCTCTCTCCCTCCCTCCCTCCCCCCCTCTCTCTCTCTCTCTCTCTCTCTCTCTCTCTCTCTCTCTCTCTCTCTCTCTCTCTCTCTCACATACATTTATTCTAACACACAAACACACAAAACTAAAACTGCACCTTGCCACCAGAGCAACGTTGGCTAGAGATGGTTCGCTCCGAAAAATACTCTGGTCATAAGACATATTTTCTATTGGACAAAATAAATGCTTATGTGAAAGAGAGAGAGAAATAAAAAGACAGACAAACCGAATGAAAGAAAGTCTGAAAATTGAGACAATTAGGTTTACGAAACCTCTCTATATTTATATCAGTTTATGCTATAGTTTGAGAGCTTGAGTGTCAGGTCTTAGTCAGATATGACTGAGCTACCGTATAACAGTAGACGCTACTACCTGCTTTCTGTTAGCGCCGAACGTTGGGCGGCGCTTACCAAACCCGACACCCCACATTGTGCCAACGGCTTCGGGCGGAAGAGCGCAATTGGGAGGGTACAAGCCTTACCCTGGTGCGAGGAAATGCAACCTAAAGATAAAATATCATGGCAGGGCAGACCAGGCCTGAAGCCTTGGTTGGCGGCTGGTCTAGGATCGAAGCTCCGACAGGCGGACAGTTAGAGCATTGCTTTGCTGACCCGGCAGCTTCTGCAGCTTGTCTTGTTCCAGATGTAGGGGTGTTACCTTTCATCTGGAGTGAACTAGGCAGGCCGAGAGAGGGATCATGCTGCACGGGCAACACATGATCTCTATATTTTAGCCCAGGCTTTGTGCTATGGAGAGGCAATAACTCCACCCTGTCCACTATCTGCATTCTCCAATGCTTGTTCTGAATTTGGTTTAACAATTAGCACAAAGAAGACATAGATTATGTCACAAGGTTCACATGGGTTACCATCAATCTTTATTGACGACGCCGAACTAGAGATGGTAGACCATTTTACATATCTAGGATCAGTGGTAAATAGCAAATTATCCCTAGATCAAGAAATCAACATCCGGATTGGTAAGGCAGCAACAACAATGAACAGGTTAAGAAAAAGAGTCTGGGAGAACAGGAAGCTTACTGCCAAAAGAAAAGTCCTTGTCTATCAAGCCTGTGTCCTTAGTACTCTTCATTATGGCAGTGAAACCTGGACAACTTGCTCACACCAAGAGAAACGTTTAAACAACTTTCATATGCGGTGTCTGCAAAGAATTCTTGGTATTAAGTGGCAAGACAAAATCACAAATACTGAAGTATTGGAAAGATCAGGTTGTGTGACGGTTTATTCCATGCTCAGTCTTCGTAGACTTAGATGGATAGGACATCTTAGGAGGATGGATGATGGTAGAATACCAAAGGACATCTTTTTTGGTGAATTACAGATGGGAATGAGATCTCAGGGTCAGCCTCTTCTACGATACAAAGATGTGTGTAAGCGGGACATGATGGATACAGGCATTGATAATGCACTGTGGAAGAAAGTCGCCGGTGAACGTGTTGCTTGGAGGGCAAAGATCAGAAATGGAATAAAGACAAAGGAGAAAATTATTGCAGATAAGTCACACACCGAGCGTGTGAGACGTAAGATGGTGCATGATGGTGGAAATGACAACGTGTTCACATGCACCCACTGTGAACGGACATTTACAGCGCAAATTAGCCTTATCAGTCACATTCTCTACTGCCATAGGTAAAAGTTATTATGCCTTTTTAAAGCATAAACTATCGTCTGTCAAGACGGCAAGGTGCCAATGATGATGATGATGATGATGATGATGATGATGCTATAGTTTATATGTGTTAATGTCGACTAGTTAACATCAGTACAGAGACTTAACATGTAGTCAGGTGTTGACAAAAGAGGTTAGGTATTTAGCCTATCAATCATTACAAGGGATTCTGGATTCTGCAGACACAGATGTAGACATGCTTATTTGATAGCACGGGTTACATAAGATTAGCTGCGGAATACATGTTATCGTAATATAACAGAGCATCTCTGTTAAGGGGTTTGGATCGGTGTGCAAGGGGAAAAAGACTAGTATACAAGGCACGGATGAGCATCCCGTTGGGATGTAACTAGGGACGCTCAAGCTGTGACGCGGGGGTGGGAAACAGATTAGTTACCAACTGGAGGCCATGCTGGCAGGACGTGATGTTACCATCTAGTATTGTATGTCAAGTTTATGTCTACTGAAGTTTCATTAATAAAGCAAGATATCCAGCAACTACTGCCAGGCCTTCGTGTAGATCTGTTGCATTCGTCTCCACCTCTGTTACAGGAGGCGAAATGGTGCCTTAGACCCAGGATTCCAAATTATGGGTTGTCGAGGAATACGCAAGGTACTAACCACGGCAGGAACTTCCCGAAGTATGTTTTGAAGAAAGCGCGGCTACGTTTAAAAACCATTGGTGAACGCGTTTGTCAAAGATAGTAGCTTCTAAACATCTGTGAGAGCCACGGCTTAAATTGCTTCTAAACGGCTAACATAGCTGTTGCCTGAATTTTATCATTTTCAAGGGGCTTACCATAGCCGTTGCCTGAAATTATCATTTTCAAGGGGCTTACCATAGCCGTTGCCTGAAATTATCATTTTCAAGGGGCTTACCATAGCCGTTGCCTGAAATTATCGCTTTCAAGGGGCTTACCATAGCCGGTGCCTGAATTTATCGTTTTCAAGGGGCTTACCATAGCCGTTGCCTGAAATTATCGCTTCCAAGGGGCTTACCATGGCCGTTGCCTGAAATTATCGTTTTCAATGGACTTACCATAGCTGTTGCCTGAAATTATCGCTTTCAGGGGGCTTACCATAGCCGTTGACTGAAATTATCGCTTCCAAGGGGCTTACCATGGCCGTTGCCTGAATTTATCGTTTTCAATGGGCTTACCATAACCGTTGCCTGAAATTATCGCTTTCAAGGGGCTTACCATAGCCGTTGCCTGAAATTATCGCTTCCAAGGGGCTTACCATAGCCGTCGCTTTGCATTTTTTTCATCAAGAGGCTTATCCAAGCCGCCGCCTGCATTGTCGTTTGTTTCAACGGGCTACCAAGGCCGCTGCCATACAACGTTGTTTCAGGGGGCTGACCAAAGCTGCTCTCTGATCGCTGTCTGATCGTGTTGAGGCCTGCTGTCGGGAAGTGCGGCTCTTTGATCGCTCAAAAACTGGAACACCAACGCTCTAGACTTCACAAACTAGTAAAGTAAAGTATTAAAATCATATTAAATTAATTATTTAGAATTTTCAGTAGAAATCGATTGTAACACCTGTGAATTAGATAAATTATAATATTCTATAAAGTTATGATGGAAGCTTAAGACCTCTCATTGGGTCAACATACTGCATAGATATGAACCACCTCCATAGAGAATTGGAACGAGTGACTGCATGGTTAAAAGAGTTAAAAGTGGCAGTCAGCGAGGTAGCATATTTTGTACGTTGCTTACAGACTAGAACAACTAATGTAGAAGATGATGTGATACGGAAGAATGAGAATAGTCGAGGACAGTCACTGCTTAATGAAAACAACATAAGACAACATAACGTCATATATAGAAACAATTACGTTGAGCCAGATATGACTAAGGTCAGGAGCTGTTATAATGATCAAAGATACAGAAATGGGCCTGAGAGAAACCTTTCCAGGAAACAATGGAGTTGGCCATCCTATAGTCTGAATGCTAGAAAAAGATGTGACGAATGGTTTGAGCAAAGACGGAGACAGTATCTGAAGTCAGGGTCGAAGGACAGGGTAGAACACATAAATAGAAATTCAACTGCTCCTAAAGTGCTTGCCAATATTAGGGTTGGACAGGAAAAGAATTTGTTAGTGATAAAGAAAATAGACCGAGAGACACAAACGCAGACAGGTAATACAATGGATAATAGTATGCAGACGCAAGTGGATATGGTAGAGAAGACAATCCAGGTACAAACGGTTAACAAGATAACAAGGGGAACGCAAACTATTAAGATGGTAGAAATTACCGAACCACCTCAAGCGAAATCAGAAAAGAGAGACACAGTTAAAATTAAGAAAAATGGACAGACAAAGACCAAAGATACCAGAAAGCAGGTTAGAAAAAGTGCTAGGACTAGGACGGCGACCAGTCTATTAGTAAATGTAGGGAATGACACGACTGGTGTATCAGATTCCTTAGATGGAGACATTGAGTTTATCCCTAATCGGAGCGTGAAGGGTGGTGGTAGAATTACGAATTCTAGAGGTACTGGTTCAGATTATAGAGACGTTACTTCCTTCTCTACTGCATATAATAAACATGCTGGTGGAACAACTATAAACACTGATTATTCAGAGGACGACGAGTTAGGTAGATATAAACAATATGGAACAATGACAGATACGGCAAACGAACAACCATTTAAGAGGAAGAAACGTAATAAGGGGGTGTCAGGAATTTCTATTAACCCGACGTATACGGAAGATGACCCGAGGAAGCTCCGCGAATATATAATGTTGCGACCACAATTTTTTACAAGAAGCGCTAAGTGTTAATAGGAAGAAGCAGGTCATTAGTATGAGAGATAATTTGTTAATTATAGATGAAAACCTGACGGAATGCATTAAGAGAATCTAAGTTGTTGTTGGTGTAGGATGAGGTGATGAGGAGGTTGATGAGAAGTGAGTGAGTGGTGGAGTATCGGAGTGATCTGTCTAGTTATGTCTTTGCGTGCGTAAACGTGTAGACAAACCTGTGTTCGTTGCAATGATTGCAGAGTGAAGTGTGGAGTTTTGAAACGCCGTCTGGTTAGGATGCATGGATAGAAAGATGTCAGGTTCTTAGTGATAACAGGGCAGGATATACTTCATAGTTCTGTGAAGTGAGGAATTGTGTAAGTAGCACCAAGAGGATGCACTCTCTAAGCGAGCATGGTATGCGCGTGTTGAAGGCAAAGGTTGACGGTGCGCTTGTGGCGCGTTGAGTGTTGAGTATGTCCGATTGTGTTTCAGAGGAGGTGGGATGTTGAATGTTGGAGTGGTTTGCTGTAGAGAATTAGGTAGGACAGTGAGTGTCATGCGTGCATATTTTGTCTTTGGTTGTGATGATTAGAGAATAGACGAATTAGAGTTTGAAACGTGGGATGCTTATGTTGAGTGAGGTGTGCTGGAGTAGTTGACGTAATGTAAAGCTGACACGGAGAGATGTAGGCTGGTTATGAATGTTGATTGCTAGAGCTAATCTGTTGTTTGAGTCGGGTTGGCTCTGAGCTTTTGAAAGAGAGTGAATGATTGAGTAAAGTTGAAATAAGAAAGTAGTTGGATTGTGAAAGTCCTGTGGCAGATATTGAATTAACGTTTTGGGTGTCGTTTGATGAAACAGATCCGGTATCGTTTGGTAGAGTTATGTCGAAGTGAGATTGCCTGGTACAGAGGAATGAGAGAATATAGCGAAGACGTACTCAGTATGTCTCATCGAAGTGAGATTTGTTGTGAGAGGCTGTGTTAAATGTGATGATGATGGTTACTGTTGGCCAGATGCGTTTCTGGTTGCTGTTTGGTTCGAAGGGAGTCCGAGGGATGCGAGAGGTGTGACTGCCCGCGCAGTATACTTGAATGAAGTTAAGAGAGAGTTGAGTGTAACCTTGAGTTGTTGTGTCGGACGAGAGATGAGAACTTGATAGAGATTAGTGATGTGGAAGAATAGAACATTTGTTACGTCGGGTGGACGATTTACGAGAATGTTGTTATGAGGTAGAAATTGTGATAGTGGTTAGTATACGTCCAGAGAAAACAGATAGGCTGGATTACGCTTATCTATAATAGGTTGGAAGTGATTGTTAACTTCCAAAGAATATGATAAAATTGTCATTTTTGGTTAGTAACATTTGTTGGGGCTATATATATATATATTATTCTGCGTTATATTGGGAAACTCTGTCTAGAAGAGACAGAAGTGGTTGATTTGTGTTGGTTATTTTAGTGCTTTGTATATAATTGGTCCGTAATTTTGTCTTGGTTATAAATTAGCCATTATTTTATTACGTATATTATTTTGAAAAATGTCAGGGGATAAATGATGTTTGAAAACCATGGGGGAATGACATATTGTTTTGATTTGTGCTGTGTCTCCATTTGTTCATGGTTTATAGTTTCATTTAATTTGCCTTGTTTAGTGTTGGCATATTAGTTCGATATGTTATTTTGACTTATAATTATCAGCTTGTATTATTTTACTCTGAATTTTAGTATTGTTCAGTTACGTTGAATTAAGGGTATAGTCAGGCACAATAAGACCTAGGGTTGGTTACGCCTCGCCTCTACGTAAAGAAATTACGTTCATAAAGAGAGACATATTTGCCTTGTTGCTAAATGCCATGAGCTTAGTAGTGGCTTGGAGGGTGGCAAATGGATAGTTGTACTTGACAACAATGAATTTACAGGTTTTTAGAAGAAGTAGACGTGGGTAACGCTTATAAATAGTATTTAAGGGTTCTGCGTTAGTCAGCGTTAATAGGAACACACATGGACTGAGTGCCATGTTTGGAATGTGAGGGGTTAGTTTAACTTGAGGGTGGCCAGAAATGGGGCTGTGGATATCAGCACATATCATAATGGTCAAGGACTAAATTAGATATCATAACAAATGAACGACGAATGCCAGGGATGTTTAAGAGAGATGTGATAATAGGAACACATGGATTGAGTGCCATGTTCAGAATGAGGGGGTTGGTTTAACTTGAGGGTGGTCGGAGATAAGGCTGTGAATAGCAGCATAAGTCATGGTGGTCGAGAATTAAGTTAGATGAATGTCAGAGATAATATATGCTTAGTATTTAAAGTGTGCTGCGTTAGTCAGCAATAATAGGAGTACACATGAACTGGGCGCCATGTTCAGAATGTGGGGATTATGTTAGCCTGGGGTAATCATAGACGGGACTGTGGATATCAGTACAGTAGTTGGGGGATTAAATGATAAACAGTGAATCGTAAGGGGAAGTAAGTATGTTCATAATAAATTAACATTGTCAATATTAATTAAGGATGCTGTGGTTACAGCATAATTCAGGATAGGTTAAATGCCAAGGGGTAGAAATTATGTTCATAAAATATGAACAGCAATATTATTTTTTTGATGGTGTGGCTACGGCATGATCAAATATGGATTGAAAGCCATGGAGGTTTGGGAAGGCACAGACATAAAGTCATATTTTACTGGCTGTGGTTAACAGCACAGTTAATACAGGTCAGAGGTTAAATGAACTACTTTGAATAATGTTTTAATGGAGTAGGCTTACACGAAGGTGTTGTGATCATGGATAAACAAACTTGAAGATAAACTTATAATTTTCATACATTATATAATTTGTATATGTTCTTTTTGAAAACTTTATTTCATAAAGTTTTGTGAGTGCAAGGGAGGATAAATGTGACTACTTCCTACTATCTTTTCTTGGTGCGCACCATTTCTCTGTCTATCCTGTGTTGTTCAGTTGATTTACGGGAGAGTATGATATGTAGCATTTCATAACGCATGATAATCTTCAATTTTTGTTTATATACCAATGATTTGGAGAGACATACCTGTATATTTTAACAATGCAATATGTAAGCGGATTGCTTGTGATCTTACAAAACTGAAGAAGAAGTAGTAAATGATTACATATAAGGTGAGGTGTTGTAATGTGCGACTTACGATATTAGAAAATATGGAGGGAATTAAGGGAATGATATATGCTGTTTTTATGATAAAGTATACATCTATGCAAGTTAAAGGTTGAGATGAGGCTAGTGAACTTTTTAACGAAGAAGAAGTAATTGTGTGCACGAAAAAGGGAAATTTCAAAAGTGGTTGGGAGAATAGCGGTTGGCTATAACTAGTATGATTAGTTGGGGTAAGTTAATTAGGAATATAGAAATAACGGATACTTGTCTAATAGTTTTATAAAGCATACCTCGCAAGGATTGTAGATGTAGGTTAAGTAAGTTCTGAGTTTAAGACTTTTCGGGGAAAAGTCTCGTTGAGGGTAGAGAGGAATATAACAGAGCATCTCTGTTAAGGGGTTTGGATCGGTGTGCAAGGGGAAAAAGACTAGTATACAAGGCACGGCTGAGCATCCCGTTGGGATGTAACTAGGGAAGCTCAAGCTGTGACGCGGGGGTGGGAAAAAGATTAGTTACCAACTGGAGGCCATGCTGGCAGGACGTGATGTTACCATCTAGAATTGTATGTCAAGTTTATGTCTACTGAAGTTTCATTAATAAAGCAAGATATCCAGCAACTACTGCCAGGCCTTCGTGTAGATATGTTGCATTCGTCTCCACCTCTGTTACAGTAAATAAACGCAGACAACGAAAGGAAGGGACGTGACGCTTTCAAGAAGTGCTGATGCGTGTGTTCAATTTCCGATGAAACGACTGTGAAATGACATGAAAGTATTAGCAGAGAAGATCTATATCTTTTTCCTAATAGATGATCACTATTAGCAACCATTATAAGAAGCATAGTATAAAGTTCAGTCCATTTAGCACAACTTCTTGAACGTTTACTTTTCCTGATTGAAAATAGTGGTAAATATATTTACCGTGACGACTTAATGTACAATATATGACACCTAGCGCTTTGTGTGGTACAATTAATAATAGGATATTGGCGAAAATCAATAGAAGACGAGTTTATACGAATTGTCGTCATTAGGATTATCCAAGTGGTCCTGAAAACCATTTGGCCTTTTTAGAGCTCCAGAAATAGTTGTCGAAATCACTAGTCCCTTCCTGCATAGAATCCCGAAAGTATGATTTTTGCATCCACAACAGTAACGCGACTAACAACCTGCATCTCTGAGACAAGTCTTTGAAAGAATCAAATGTGTTGATTTTATAGTGAAACCAATAAATGTTGAAATTAGGTATGATGAAATTTAATATGCAGGTCACAAAATTTGAAATTGTTTCATTACAGTGATAGCATTGCATTTACAATTTAAAAATTAGTTCCTGCCAATACGAGAAATGCAATTTATATTTTCTTTTAGTAACTAATAAAATTCCGATCTCCCTGGCGAAGGAGTTAAGAACGCTGTTCGTAATCCTGCATACTCACGTACGAAACACGTCTGCGCGAGATTCGGATCGCGTCGTATTGGCTTCTTACGGAAAGGTATGTGAACCGGTCGTTCAGAAAGCAATGGCAAACTACTGAACGTAACACTTGCCAAGACATCAATGGCAGCTGCATTATGCTGGTGTTGACTGCAATGTCATGTAAATAGGATATATATATATATATCATGACCGCCCACGCTTTCCGGCATGGCACATGATATATATATATATATATATATATATATATATATATATATATATATATATATATATATATATATATATATATATATATATATATATATATATATATATATATACAAAACCTAATAAAATACGATAACTTATTCAAATTTTGGCCGACATGATGTTCATTTACTCCAAATTACTCAGAAGGGAACAACCCATAGAGATATCCTGGACACAGGACCTAAGCAAAACACTACGATACATAGAAACAGTTTTCATGAATGCATCCATTTAGTGTTTACCTTTTCAACACATGCCTTTTCTCCCCAGAATACACGCCAGCGGCGTCGACATGTCCTGTTGCATAATAAGATACTATTCCAATATGAAAATAGATTAAGCTTTTTCAAGATGCTGATGTATTGAACGACAACGGAGATTGCACAAACTGATTGTCTGTCACAGTAAGTTGTTATAGATCGGGCTTTGACCTGCTTGCCAAGGTGTGTTAATGACTGTTTTTTTTTTGCGTATCCTTTTACAGGACTTAGCTGTCAACAGCAGCATCTTTCAGCTGTCTGTTGATCTCTTGGCAAGATTACGCTCAGTAGTTTGCCATTGCTTTCTGAGCGGCCGGCTCAGTATCCGCAAGTCACGAGCGGGGGTCGAACCACCTCAGTTCTCGCTCCGCTGCGAGACTCTGCGTGATAAACGGGATTACAGAGAGAAAGTGTTGTAACCCCACAGCCAGAGAGACCGGCGTTAATGACTACATAGCCCAAATACATGTATAAGGATAGCTAAACTTAGTTTGTCGAAACAGTTTAACGTGAAATGATCTGGTAGACTTACATGTCGCTTTAAAAAAATCGACATGTAAGATTATCAGATCATTTCCCGTTAAACTGTTTCGGCAAACTAAGTTTAGCCATCCTTATACATGTATTACTTACATGTGTTTCACACCAGATGCTGCTGTGCCATATCGATCTATCTCGCTGAGTGTGTTGTGTGAAAATAAATCCCCACACCGAGCATAACCCTAGACGATATAAGTACACACAGTTTTACCTGTGTCATTGTAACTGCGTAAGTTCGTCATATATTTTAAATCCAACATTAACGCTCTGGTGTGTTTATGTGTTTGCTATTTCGCCAAGTATCGTTAACAGATAATTATAAGATCTATCGTGCTATAAAAATGGCAGAGTAAGAAATATATGCATATTCCATAGATCTGGAATCAGGTTAGAAATGAATATGGGTAATGATGACATTGTTTAATGGATGTCCAGCAAGCAAGTCTACGAAGTGCATTTATTTAATAATAATAATAATAATAATAATAATAATAATAATAATAATAAGTCTTTATTTTCAAAGGGTTAAGAATTGGGCACGCAGGCCCGTCTGACATTCTGCCCTTCTTCTCTATTTCCTCTCATACATTCTTTCATTCAACATCACTTATGAAGCAACTTTTGACAACAAAAGAACATTAAAACGCATGAAAAATAATCAATAACAAATGACTCACTGAAGCAGTGTTTAACATGGGCATTATAAATACCTAAGGAGGGTGTAACGTGCCATACATAAGGGAATGTTTTTTGGCTAGTTGTCGTTTGAGATAAGTTACCATTATTGTCTTTTTTGTGTTGTTTGTTATGGGGGCATGTAGTCTGTACTAAGGTAGTGTTCAAACAGGTTGCGAATGTATGTATCATGATTGGTGGTGTCTTTGATTTCTTGTGGAAGATTGTTCCACAACTGAGCGGCAGAGTATGCTAAGCTTGTTTTATATAAGTCTATCCTAGGTTTAGGGACATGAAGTATATTTAGTCGTTCGCTATGTCTAGCGTTATATTTAAACAATGGCCAAAGGTAGCTTGGAGCATTTTGAAATAGGATTTTGTGAATTAGTTTGGTTTTATTAAAAAGCAGGCGCTTGTGGAGTGGCAGTAACCGGAGACGTTTATATAGGTTAGAATTGTCGGTAAGCTTTTCACCATTAATTAAACGCACTGCCCTTTTCTGGAGTGAATATAGGCGTTTTGTTATTGATTTGGAGCATCCATCCCAGACTGTGGAGCAGTAATCAATATGTGTTTGTATATGAGAAGTATAGAATATCTTTCTTGTGTTTTCGTCAAGGAAATTTTTTATTTTGGCAAGTTGGTATACTTTTTTGGCTATTTGTTTAACTAGAGCATGAACATGTGAGTTAAAAGTTAGATTTTGATCTATGATAACACCCAGTGTCTTGTGCTCGGTGACACTTTCTACAGGCGTGCTGCCAATGTGCAGCTGAAGAGTTCTCTGCGAGTTTAGAGTGTGAAGTCTTTGCCTGGTTCCTATTAACATAGACTTTGTTTTAGTAATGTTAATTTGCATGCGGTTTGCATGACTCCAGTTAACTACACTATTTATTTCCTGTTGCAAGGATAATTCTAGCACATTACGATCAACAGCGTTTGTATATACTGTGCAGTCATCAGCAAATAGATCGCAGGACGACGACAGATTTAATGGAAGATCATTTATATAAATGGCAAATAATAGAGAGCCAAGAATAGACCCCTGAGGTACTCCAATATTAATGGTAATGGCTTGAGATTTTTTGTGTGATACTACTTGCTTTCTGTCTAATAAGAATGATTTTATTAATGTCACTATATTAAAACTTACTTTCATTGTTTCTAGTTTTTTAATTAGAATAGTATGATCTATCATATCGAGTGCTTTCCTACAGTCTATAAACACCGCTCCACATAGAGTATTGTTGTTAATATTTTGATGCCAGTTTTCTATCATGTTTGTTAGTGCCGTATGGCAAGAATATTTTGGCCGAAATCCTGACTGACTGTCAACTATCAGTTTATGGCGAACTAAGTGATCTAGTGTTGTTTTGTGGATGTGCTTTTCTAGCGGTTTGGATAATGAGGATAATATGGAAATTGGTCTATAATTACTCATGAGACGATCGTCTAGAGGACCAGCTCTTAAATGAGGATACACTTTAGCGATTTTAAAGGCTGATGGGAAGTGACCTCTGGTTTTTTTTTTTATTTAGCATATGCTTTACAGGACTTAGCTGTCAACACCAGCATCTTTCAGCTGTATGTTGATCTCTTGGCAAGATTACGCTCAGTAGTTTGCCATTGCTTTCTGAGCGGCCGGCTCAGTATCCCGCAAGTCACGAGCGGGGGTCGAACCGCCTTAGCTCTCGCTCCGCTACGAGACTCTGCGTGATAAACGGGATTACAGAGAGAAAGTGTTGTAACCCCACAGCCAGAGAGACCGGCGACCTCTGGTTAGACATTGATTATATATAAAAGTTAGTGACTCGCAGATCGCCGGTGCAGCATGGAATGGATGTACAGCTAGCTGGTCGTTGAAGTACATGTTTTGGAAGGATACCTAGCTAGCTGGAAGGTTAAAGTGCATTTATTTAAGGGATGTCCAGCTAGCTGGACGTTAAAGTACATCTATTTAAAGAATCTCCAGCAAGCTGGGCGTTAAAGTGTACCTATTTAAGGGATGTCCAGCTAGCTTGTCGGTAAAGCATATTTATATAAGGAATTTCCTGCTAGGCGGTCATTGAAGTACATTTATTTATGTAATGCCTAGTACAAAGTGCATGAATGTGCTTAGTCACACGTCTAAGTACATTTATTCCTGAGATAGTGTGATATTGCCATATTAGCACTGAAGGAAATTGTACATGAGGTTATGGAGACACCTATCACATTCAGTGAACTGGAGCTAGCCATATCAAAACTGAAAATGAGAAAATCACCAGGAGCTGATGGTATCTCCAATGAAATGATCAGGAACCTAGGAACAGAGGCCAAAGCAAAGTTGCTACAGATCTTTAATAATACATGGACCTTAGGCAGTGTTCCACAGGTCTGGAGAGAAGCAATCATGATACCCCTCCTAAAATCTGGGAAAGACAGTTCCATTGCCTCCAGCTACAGACCCATTAGCCTCACCAGTTGTCTCTGCAAATCAATGGAACGCGTCATCAATCACAGACTACAATGGTACATTGAAAGTGAAAACATCCTTGTGCCACAACAGGCTGCCTTTAGGCAGTGCTACTCTACGGAAGATCAGACAACCTACCTCTCTCAAGAAGTTGAGGATGCATTCCAAGAGAAGAAGCTGGTACTTGCGGCTTGGATAGATCTGAAGAAAGCCTTTGACAAAGTCTGGAAAGAGGGTCTGATGAAGAAACTGAGAAACTGTAAAGTCAATGGAAGAATGTACAAATGGGTAAAAGCATACTTGCACAACAGAAGAGCCCGAGTACAGGTAGACGGTCTCAAGAGCAAGAAAGTTCTATTGCGTCACGGTGTTCCCCAGGGCGGAGTCCTGTCCCCAACACTTTTTCTAATCTTCATCAATGATCTTGTTGCTAATCTACCCGATGGAATTAAAGCGGCAATGTACGCTGATGACCTGGTTTTGTGGAGCGCAAATAAACATGCATCAGTGGCCACCGTATTGCTACAGAGAGCTGTAGATACATTTGTTGCATGGGCGGATAGATGGTGTATCAGCATAAACACTGACAAGTGCAGCACCACTCTATTTACCCTTTCTCCGAAACAACAGGCAGGGAGCATTCAGATAAATGGAACACCCCTAAGAGAAGATAAGGAACCAACATACCTTGGTGTAACATTCGACGACAGGCTGACATGGAGAAAACACATCAAAAAAGCAGTAGCAAAGGCCAGAAGGAAAATTGCCATCCTGAGAAAGCTAACTGGAACCACGTGGGGAGCCAGTGGGAAAATACTTGGCAAAGTTTATCAACAGAGCATACGACCACACTTGGAATACGGGTCAACTGCGTGGTGTTCAGCATCAAAAACTACATTGCAGGAGCTGGACAAGGTGCAAAATCAAGCTTTTAGAGTCATCACAGGAGGGATGAGATCAACCCCTATAGTAGCAATGGAGAAAATGGGGAGGACACAAGCTTTAAGAGAACGCAGAGATACAAAAACATTAATACAAGCAGAAAAGTTTCTCAGCTTGCCAGGCCACCCTATGAAGAACCGATTTGAAAACTTAGCTATGGGGCGGTTGAAAAGAAGTAGTTTCATCCACCAGGCAAAACAACTCTGCAGAGAATCCATCGATCTTCCCACAGTTGGTATCCCCCTAACAACTATTCCAGAACAAACCCCGTGGAAAGATGAACATAGAATATCCCTACAAATCCAGTCAAAAGTTGGAGGAATATTGGACAAGGAAGAACAGAACAGTGTACAGCGCAGAACAGCCACTCTCAGCTTCCTTGATGATGAATACCCACATAACCTCTGGATCCGAGTCTACACAGATGGGTCAGCACAAAATGCTGTTCGAAATGGAGGAGCGGGAGTGTACATAGAATACCCAAATAATACTAGAGACACGGCCAGAATTCCAACAGGAAAGTACTGCCATAACTATGATGCTGAAATTGAGGCAATCAAGATAGCCACAGAAAAATTACAAAATACCAGCCATGGTACACAACCTGCAGTGATGTTGACAGATGCAAAATCCGTAATAGAGGCGCTCCTGTCTGGGAAATTGCCAGTTCTGATGACACTACTTTCTGAACTTAGCAGTCAGCGTAAGATCACCATACAGTGGATACCATCCCACTGTGGAGTCCCCGGAAACGACAGAGCTGATCGATTGGCTAAGGAAGGAGCAACAGAAGAACAACCTGATGTGCCTATTACATACCACCAAAAGAAAAGAATGATCAAATCAATCAGAAAGCCACCAAACCTTACTCAAGACGACTACCACATTATGGACAGACCAGAACAGGTCATTCTTCTGCGCCTCAGAACAGGACACAATAGATTACGCAACCACTTGTATACAAAATTCAAGATTGGTGACTCAGCCATGTGCACATGTGGTTTGGCGTCGCAGACAGCAGAGCACATACTCCAGGATTGCCCAAACTACAACATATCCAGGCGAACCTTCTGGCCTAGAGAGACAACAGTGGAAGATAAACTCTATGGACCGCTGAATGAACTAAAAAAGACTGTTAGATTCATACAAGAGACGACATTGCAGTTGTAGACATGTTTCAGGCGAACGAAAGAAGAAGAAGAAGAAGCACTGATATGTTTAAATCACTGTCTATATATAGGGGCTCCTAATGTGTCTATCGTCAAGTGCGCATGCCTATCTAATTTGCTGTTCTTTATCTTTCACGTGTATCAAATTAGATATACGTTTTTATTTCATATATTGTTTCAATTATAGTAAAACGTCCTCACCGATGAGCATTGTTACATATCCAGTAATGTTCTGGCATGATGACAACTATGAGCCGGGAGTACGTAACCCTTGATTAAGTCTGTCTGATCACTGTAAAGTGTCACATGTCGTTATTAAGTGAATCTGTAATATTAGCATGCATGCACTTTAAGGAATCGACTTATGCTGGTTTCAAGATAAAAACTGGGAATAGGAGACAACTGATAGATATTATCAGAAGACTTATATATTAGTCGTCGGACTAACTGGCCTATTGAATAAATTAATCATCATCATCACCATAATGTATTAAGTCCTTTCTGAACATCGCTCTCATAACTAGAATTTCAGTTTCCGAGACGTCGTTAATGGGTCAGATGTCGTTGTTATTCATATGTTGCGAACTGTCAGTGTTTTTTCCCCTTCCTAATCCAAATGAATGATAACTTGTTGTAGTATGTATATGGACAATCTTTCCTATCCAGCTTACAGTTTAACAATCTTTCTATTTAGTTAGAATTTAACAGATTTTCATCTTCAATTTGATTGTAACAATCATTTCTCTTGAGGTAAAATGGGTCAATATGGTATACATTTAACGACGTATTGGTGATATTCCTACGCTTCATCAGGTATAATATAACACACACACACACACACACACACACACACACACACATACACACACACACATACACATACATACATTCACCTACAAAACAAAACGAGGAAAACAAATAGACGAACACATTTTGTAACTGGGGATTCAAGCCACGCGTTGTAGGTTTTTGTTGTGTTTGTGTATGTTTGTGCACGTGAGTGAGTGTGTGTGTGTGTGTGTGTGTGTGTGTGTGTGTGTGTGTGACTGGGTGTGTATGTATGTTTGAGTGTGCGTGTGTTTGTACATGTGTGTGTGCATAATTGAGCGTGTATGTATGAGTGTGTGTGTGCATTTGTGTGTGTGTGTGTGTGTGTGTGTGTGTGTGTGTGTGTGTGTTCATTCATATGTGTTAGTGAGTGCTGCCTTTATGACCATTGTGTACATAAGCAATCGATACCGGAAACAGTCCTGGAGCGCCTTTGGCGTCTGCTCTAGTGTCCTCTAACGTTTGGACATGTGTAACCGACACTCATCATCGCCAGCCAGCGCACAAGGATAGCGGTCTCGACAAATGCCAGCGAGTACGCAAGTAATCTAAACTGATGTGTTTATAACAAAAACAAAAACATTTAGAAAATCAAATTGTTAAAATCTTTTAAACTCCTGTCATGGATGAGGGAGATCAAAGATATAAACTATCAGAACAGACTGGTATAAACCGTTGGAATAATTTGCTCAATGTAAACCCGTCACTGTGGCAATTTATTTTACATTACTTGTTAGAAAAATCAATTTCAAACAGCGATAGAGCTTTTGTCAGTGAGTTCTGTGTGAGATTGTGCAAACGTTATTTGAGAGAAGATGCGTTCACATTGAACAGAATGTGATTGCTCGTTACCATTTGAGAATGTTCATTTCCTCAACAATAAAATATATAACTGTGTGTGTAAGGAACAAACACCAATAGTCATCAGCAGATATAGATATAACCATCATTTATTTATCACATTAGTACTGCAATGGTAAAGGATAATATACCGTAAAATACAAGCGAAGTGAGTCACATTAAAAGTTAGTTGCATATCCTGTACAGGACGTTGCAGTCAACTCCATTATTATTTTGCTGTTAATTTTTTCTTGACAGTCAGTAGTTTGCCATTGTTTTCTGAGCGACTGAAATCATATCATTGTAAGAAAATCAGCACAAGGTGGTCTGCTTCCAAATCGCCCGCAACAGTGTTCCGAATGTGATATGCTTCTTCTTCTTTAGCTTTCCGAGCCATTGAGGTTCTTTGCTGCAAATACAATCCGTCTCCATTCGTCTCTCTGGTGGACCTTCTCTTGCCAGTCGTTGATTCCAAGTACTTGTAGGTCTGTACATGTATTATCTCTCCGCCGTCTTCTTGGTCTACCTCGGGGTCTACGGTCATTTATTTCCTGAGTGTAAGCGAGTTTTGTTTCCCTATTATCTTCCATTCTTTCTATATGCCCCAGCCATTGTAGTCTATTAGCCTTCATGATACCAGTGATTAGCGGGGACTTAAACAGATCATAAATGTCTTTGTTACTTCTTCTTTTCCACTCTCCACTTTGTGTATCCTTAATGGGTCCAAAGATGCGTCTTAAAATTTTGTTCTCAAAGGTTTGTAACAAAGCTTCGTCTCCTTTCGTTGTACTCCAGGTTTCAGAGCCATACAGCACAACTGGTCTGATCAGTGTTTTGTATATTGTGATTTTGGTGTTACGAGATAGCGCCTTTGATTTTAGTAGATGTTGTAGTGCATAGTATATCTTATTTCCAGAGTTGATTCTAGTTTGTATTTCTTCCCTTATGATGTTGGAGCAGTTGAAGATTGTACCCAGGTATTTGTATGTTTCCGTTCTTTTAATGGTCATATTATCTATTTGTATGTGGCTAGAGTTTTTAGCCATTCCTTCTCTTGAAATTACCATATATTCTGTCTTATCTTGGTTGATAACCAGCCCCATCTGTTGTGCTTTTTCCTTTAAGTGAGTCAATATTTCCAATGTCTTTTGTTCACTTTGCCCTATAATATCTATATCATCTGCATAACCAAGCAGCTTGGATGTTCCTCCAATATCACATTCCTCCTTTATCTTCCTTACAACTTTCTCTAGAGCCAGATTGAAGAGTAGCGGCGATAGTGCATCACCCTGTTTCAAGCCAGATGTTATTTGGAAGGGGTCTGATTTCCTGCCTTTATATGTATAAGTATCTTCCATGCATAGTCTGGTCATGTTGATTAACTTCCTTGGTATTCCAAATTCCTGCATAGCATTCCATAGACTATTCCTATGGACACTATCATAAGCCTTTTTAAAATCCACAAAAATGTTATGGAGATCTCTTTTATATTCCCAATGATTCTCGGCTATTTGTCGTAAGATAAATATCTGATCTATTGTTGATCTGTTTTGTCTAAAACCCGCCTGGTAGTCACCTAATATGTCTTCTGAATATGGTTTTAGTCTATTTAGTAATACTGTGGATAGTATCTTATAGCTTGTGAACAGTAGTGATATTCCTCTATAATTTCCACATTGGAACTTGTCTCCTTTCTTAAAGATAGGTATCAATAATGATTCTTTCCAGTCATGGGGTAATTCTTCTGTCCTCCAGATTTTTATTATTAGTTCGTATAGCTTTAGATGTAATGCATGGCCACCTGCCTTTATAAATTCAGCAGCAATTCCATCAGTCCCAGTTGCCTTATTGTTTTTAAGTCGTGTGATTACATATAGGATTTCTTCAAATGTAGGTTCTTCAATTTGTGGTTCGCATGTTAGAACCTCTTCCTGTGGGAAAATGTTACTTGGAGCTTCACAATTTAGTAATTCAATAAAATATTCTTTCCATGTGTTGCACATTTCCTCATTGGTATTTATCATATTCCCATTTTTGTCTTTTAAACCATATGTGTTTTGTTGGTGCCCTCGTTTCATTGACTTCAATTCTTTAAAAAATTTTCTGGATTCATTTTTTTGGTGATTAGTTTCCATATCTTTGATTATATTACTCATATATTCTCGCTTCTGCTGTCTGACTATTTTTGTAGCCTCTTTACATTCATTTCTACAATGGTCTTCCTTTTGGATGTTACTGATGTCATTTAACCATACATGTCTGGCATTCTTCTTCCTAATGACTGCTTCTTCACATTTTTGATTGAACCATCTGTTCTTTCTATGCTTAGTTAACACACCGAGACATTCTTCTGCGGTAGATTGAATTGTATTCTTGATGTTCAACCAAGTTTGGTGAATGTGATATGCGAAAGTAGGAATTGAGTTTTTAACCCCTTCGCCACAGCACCGGATAAGTAAAGAACAAGGAGATAGAAAAGTACAGAGTGTAATTTTAATTACTGTGGAGTTTTTGAAAATATTGCCGTTCCAAGTTTTGTATTCACTCTCTGTAGAGTTCATGCAACATAATAGGGTAGATACAAAACTTGTATCGACAATATTAAAAAAAAAAAAAAAAAAAACCCACAGTCATTAAAGATACACCCTGTATATAAATGAACAGCTTAGTTAGTTGGCATCATCAGCATCATGTGTTGTGCTAGGGTGTAATTGTTCAGCTGTTAAATCAAGCTTTCTTGTTCTCTTAGTTTGTAAACGGACGCATTGGTGTAACCATTTGGCCGTTGTGCTGATATTGGTCTAAGTGCGGGTTCGATCTCACCTCTGGTCGGTCGATATGAGAGAGACAGCCTGGTCACATATTCCTCCATGCACTCAGGTGATTGAGGTGGATAAGCAGAACAACAAACCGCCTTTCGTGGAAACAAACGCATGCACATATAAAACTGCTTTAAAACCTAGATTAGTAAAGAAATGAAAAGTGAGCTAAATCAAATAGTTTGGTCACATTAAAAGACATAATAATAATATGAGGAGTGAATCGACGGAGCCGCATGGGGCTAGCTTTAAATATGATCATCCTAACAATGCACATACTTACACCAAGTTCCTGATACGCGACATCTCTTTTGCATTAGTTTTTGTTTCAACTGTTTTATTCCTCAAAGACAAGTCGAAAAGATCGACTGTATGGCTGGTCTCTTTCACAACGTCGCAATCATCTTGGCACGACAGAAAGGTTCTTTAGCACGTGTCATTTCACATCAATACGTAGTTTCACACACAGCTATGCGTAGTATCACACAGCTGTAGGTACTAGGTAGTTTCACACAGCTATACGTAATTTCACACAGCTATACGTAATTTCACACAGCTATACGTAGCTCCACACAGCTATACGTAGTTTCACACAGCTATACTTAGTTTCATGCTCTTCAATACCCTCTGTCCGTCGTTACGCTGGTTCACACCTGCCGCTTCTTCAAGTATAGTCTGTCCGGAAATTTATGCCGTCATTCAAGATCAATTATTTTGAAAACTATCTGTTGCATCGTTATGAAATTTTTCCAGCCGTCTTATATTTACCCCCACCCAAGGAATATGTCTTTGATAGGTCCCAAAACA